>AP028436.1:14848652-15043574 GCA_036509395.1 Antheraea yamamai | reverse complement strand
AATAAAATCGGCTGAGTGCCTTAAGCGCTCGCCTTAGTAGTCCGGTGAAGCTGTTAAGACCTTGCTTGGTCAATAGCGTAGTCAGTTCGAAAAAAAAAAAAAAAAAAATTTAGGATAGTTAAAGTTCAAATGACTTCATTGAGTTTAAGAGGATAAAATTTATATCTATCATGTATCATCATTATATAGTTTAAACAAAGTCCTCTGCCACGTCTTTTTTTTTTTTTATTGTAGCTCGGCAAAGTGACTGTACTGTGCCTGATGGTAAGCACAGTACAATCCAAAAACACAATGGCGACCACCGAAAGACATACTATCTATCGCCGGTCGCCGCTGTCATGCCGGCCTGAAAGCGACCCAGTCAGGGACAGCCCCCTCCCCCCCTGGTTGCTGGATATACACCGGCTGATCCCGGAACGCGACACGCCCAAACGTGTCACTATGGCGGGTGTTCCACCTGGTGTATGGTGGTCGCGATCCAGTCGGGTACAGACACCCTACCACCCCGCAAAACAGACACCCTACCACCCCGCAACGTCTGTCTGTTCCCGATACGCTTAACTTAACCTCACCAGTAGATAGAGTGATTCACGAGGAAGGTTTCGGTATACAATTTGTCTATGTTTTTTTTAATATCAGGACGGGATATTGTCCGCCGGTCCCAGTTAAATATATAAACCACTCATTCTTTGCATTCATACTGAATGTCAAACATATAAAAGTCAACACATTAGTTTGTGGTCAAACAATTGTCATTAATAGATATGAACCTTAAAGAGATTACACATAACATGTATTTTTTAATTTTCTTTTTAAATAAAATGTAAATAATGTATTATAACGTATTTCTAAATCCTCGCAGCTGACGTATTAAAGCGAGATTAAAGTAAATATATGAGGAGAACCTCAGCAACATTGAAACTTTAAAATTAATGGAATTCAATTGAATTTCGACCACTGGGCTACCACAAGTGTACGTTAATATAATCTATTCTAATGTAAATATTATGATGAAATAGTAACGTTGCTCAATCCATAATCGATTTAAAAAAAACCTCTAAAATTGTATAGAAATAATTGTCGAACTACAATAAAAATTATCGAAAGTCTAGTAATAGAGTACCAGAACACAATAACTTCCAGTTTAATTGAGTTACTCGTTTACATAACAGAATGCTGTTAAACTCCATGAAATGTGGTCCCTTGGCAACCCTCATATATAATAAAAGACAGCTCATAGTTAAGCCAGATAAATCCAGATCCACTTGAAACTACAAAATCATTTTCACTATAGTTGGATTCGGTAGATGGCGAGGTTGTCGAGATCTAGTTTTTTTTTATATTTCTCCTTTAAAGATCATCTAATCCCACATTTTCAGCCTCTTAGCATAAAGTTAGTATTTTTTTTATAATTGAATTATTGAGGCATATGACAGGACAATATCTACCTACCAAGAACTCTAGTAAATAGTAAAACTCTTAATTGAATTTCGTTAACGTAAAATATTATTCCTCAAACAAAAAAATACTTTTAAAATTTTGAAAACAAAATAATAAACAATATATATACATTTACTAGCTTCTGCCCGCGACTTCGTCTGCGCGGAATAGTTACTTTGGGCTAACGCTAACACACAACGAAAGCTCTCAAAAGGAAAAAACACGATTTTGAAATATTCTTCATTTGTGCTCAGCTCTTATTGGTCTTAGCGTGATGGTATATACCCTTCCTCGATAAATGAGCTATCTAACACTGAATGAATTTTTTGGATCAGTAGTTCTTGAGATTAACTCGTTCAAGTACGATTAGTATATATATGGAATGTAAATGAAAATCAACTGCCGAATGTAAGTTAGCGTATCACTTCAGAACCGCTACACCTATTTTATTTTTTTGTTGTTTGTACGAAAGAAAATGTTTGAAGAATCATGGGAAATGTGAATAATTTACGGTAAAAAATCTTCATATCAATAAGTGAGCGAGTGTGTGACACAGAAGACAGTATCTTCAAAAATATTCATAGAATTGATAGATTGACGTTCAGTTATTTATTTACCATTAGATTTCATTATATAATTTGTCCAAGCCACTTGGTATTATTTTTAACACTTCACTTAGATCTGGTGTATTCCCGAATAAATGGAAACTGGCTTATTTGACGCCAATCCATAAGTCTGGACGTGTTGATTTTATTACGCAATATAGGCCTATATCTATTTTATTAACGATGGGAAAAATTCTAGAATCAATAGTTAATAAAAAACTTCTTGCTCACTTTAGACATTCTATCGATCACAATCAGCACGGTTTTCTTCCACGTAAATCTAACTACCACTAATTTGTTAGTTAGTTAGTTACACAATTAATTTTGTTTCTGACATTTCTTAAGCTATGTATTCTAAAAAAGTGGTTCATGCTATTTACATGGGCTTTCGTAAGGCGTTTAATCTTGTTAATCACTATTGCCTGTTAAATAAACTACCAATTTTAGGCATTCACGGATCATTGTTGAGATGGTGTGAATCCTACCTCAGGAATCGTTCTCAATTTGTAGTCATTCACGGGTTAAGTTTCCATATCTGTACAGTTCCTTCTGAAGTTCCCTAGGATCCCATCTTGGTCCGCTTTTATTTATTTTGTTTATTAATAACATTTCGGATATTATGAAACCAAATTTTAAATTATATACAGATGATTTGAAGATCTATCGTGTAATAGACAATTCAGCCGATGTACGTATTTTACAATCGGATATAGATAGTATTTTTGAATGGTGTTTGAATAACCAAATGGAACTAAATTTAGAAAAATATTTTCATATCAAATATACTAGGAGAAAAATACCCACTAATGTATTTTACACTATTAATAATGCTATTTTAGTGGAAGACTCTACAATCCGTGATTTAGGAGTTATCATGGATTCTGCACTATCATTTCGTCCACATATATTAATAATATTATTCATAAGTCATCCCATCTCTCAGGTTTTATCTTCTGACAATTAAAAATATTTCAACAGCCAATGCTAACTATTATCATTTTTAATTCAATAGTTCGTAGTATTCTGGAATATTGTAGTCCAGTATGGAACCCTTGTTATGAGATTTATATATATAAAATAGAAAGAGTACGAAAATGTTTCTTATATTACCTTTCCTATTACGACAACAAATACCATAACAGTAGCTTAAACTCATACTCCAAACCTTTAGAACTTTATAAAATGAAACCATTACAGATTCGTAGAAAGGTGGCTGATGTAATGTTTATATACAAACTGATACACGGTTTCCTAGAATCTTCAGATTTTCTTCAAAAAATACCCTTGAGTCGTTTACTTAACAGATAAATTTTTCATCTACCATTAGCAAGAACTAACTCAGGCCAACACTGCCCTTTGTATTGCATGCTTTCTTTTTGTAATAGTGTACGTTTCAAATTCGATATATTTTTTTGTGTTTCTTTGCCCTCAGCTAGAAAAAGAAATTTTAATGTTTTATAAAATTTAATTTTCCTTTGTATTAATACTATGACTTTGTCTTCTTATATTATCCATGCTGTGTTCACATATAAAGGGGTTCGTGTCCATTTTTGTTCATAGAACTCAGTTTTGTGGACCTTAAATAAATATAAGTCATTATATTTCAAAATTAGCTAAATACAATTTTAGCCGTTCTTAATATTTTACGTTATATTTCAAAATCTTCAAATTCTGTACAAATAAAATATGAAGATCAAAAAAAAAAACTAAAAACCTTATGGACGGCAAAACTTGAACTCCATTTTCGGTGTATAAAAACTGAAAACATTAAGAAAAGCATCTTATATGAACAATTTAAATCGGATTTATTTTATTTTGAAATGTAACGACACATACGGTCGTACTGTAAAGGTACATTTGGTCTAATTTTCTGCGCCAGTGCACCCGTGTAATGCCGAGGCGAACAGCTAATTTAAGATAAACATATTTTTTAATTTATACTTTGATATTAAAATATTTTTAATTCCAAAATACAGAGACCTTATGTCCACTTCTGATTTACATACAACTATTATAAAAACGAAATTATTAATACTTGGGCATTTATATTTCAGCAAACTAATAAAATACGGGTTGAATTTTATAATAGGCTCGAGTTTAATCGTACGTGTAATTTACTATAAAATGCAATAATTGCGTAGGTTTTATACCTTAATACGAGCACTTCTCGAATATTTAAATGACAACCACCATTAAACTGAAATACGATTGTTAGTCTACTTTTATCTCGTCCCTCGGATCTCATCAGATCGAGTTGTACAATTATGTGTTCCGAAATTCGAATTGGATTACGCTTTAAGCTTTCTTACGACCGACATAAAAATCGTTTCGGCTTCGTTACGCCGACTATGCTGATATGTATAAAGGCGTAATTAAAAAAAATCGAGCCACTCATAAGGTCTGCCGACATAATTAAAAACTCAAAACAATGGAATAACCGTGTTCACTTTTGAATTTTGAAAATAATCATAGTCTGAATTATTTAGATTTCATAATTTGTATATTGAAATTATTATCATTGGTCTGGCTTTCGCATCTCTTGGCACTTCAAATAAGAATTATATACAGTTTTATTCAGTTTATGAATTAATCAAACGTCTGATGGGCTGCGCAATCTTAATTTTGGAGGTGGTAGAGCCATTCTGAAGCTACTTGGAGGTGGTAGAGCCATGCTGAAGGTACTACTGGTGTCAGCATGAATGGGTCGGCTCTCCCGGGGTAGTAACACCCTCTCACAGAAAACTGACGTGCAGTAACAATGCTTGCATTGTTGCGTTTCGTTCGGTCAGTGAGCGCGCCGGAGGCCCATCTCCTCTTCCCCCTTCCCCCTTCCCCCACTTTTCCCTCCCCCCAAACACAGGCTGGCAACGCACCTGCAACTCCCCTGGTGTTGCTAGTTTCTATGGACGGCGGTGATCACTTACTATCAGGTGACCCGTCTGTTCGTTTGCCTCCTATAATATAAAAAAAAATAATAATACAAAATATCAATATTTTATGTACACAGACCCCCATACTACACATCGCTAGTCTGACGCAAGCCGCGCAATACGGCCGGTCACGCTTACTAGCAAGTCATGACGCGAAATTATAAGTTTATCTCTTGCCAAAAATACTGCTTAACGCGCCTAAAGGAGTTATCACTTCAAATACAAGGCGTCTCTGGTTCTCTATATTTAAATAAAAAAAAACATTCAACACAATATCAAAAGTGAATACAATTTCATCAAAGTAATGTATTTAAATTCCTTGTTTATGCATACACATAAGTGTTTTTTACAAAACGTTTCACATTTGAAATTATTTTTTATCTATGCTGTGGGGTTTATCTTAACTGGGTTTTATATTAACGAGAAAATGGTGAGAAGTTTTATGTTTGGCAATTACACTAACTGTATAAAAGGTGAAAGCAGTGTTTTATTTTAAAATTAACGGAGGTTTTCTTTATTTCATAGGAGGCAAAAGGACAGGTGGGTCACCTGATGTTAAGTGATTACCACCGTCCATAGACACTTGGAACATCAGGAGAGTCGCAAGTGCGTTGCCAGCCTGAGTTTGGGAGGAGGAGGGAGAGGGGACGGGGAGGGGGAAAGGGATGTGGGCCTCCAGCGCTCTCACTGACCGAACGAAACGCAACAATGCAAGCACTGTTACTTTACAGCGGTTTTCTATGAGAGGGTGGTACTACCCCGGGCGATCCGACCCATTCATGCTGAAACCAGTAATAGCTTCAGCGTAGCTCTACCACCTATAAAAAGGTTGGCGAATTCGTTCTTATTAGTTGTTTTAATTGGATATATTACACGTCATCTATACATATAAAAAGTTGAATTGTTTATTATTTGTCCGAACTAATTTGACAACGCATTTACACGTACATCGAGAAATTGAACAATATCATCTCTTGGCTACATATCTATTCAATAAGGTCTTAAAACAAATGATAACATTACAATAATTAAAAAAAAACACATCCCACTATTAATCCTGGTTGTGGTAATGTTGATTGTTTTAATTTTATGACTACTGCTTTTCCTCTAAACCTAATTATTTTTGAGTTTTAAACTTACCCCTGTAAAAATTATCTTTATTGCTTGAACTCTGTAGAAAAGTGTAATTATATGTAACTAATATTGTACCCGGTAAATCTCTTTATCTGCCTTTAATGCTATCGTCAAAATCTATTAAACTAGACCAATAGCAGATACTTTGATTCTATTTATATTCGTCAGTAGATGTAAAATTTAAAATCATACTATCCATATATAAATCTCACTCGTTTTATGTATGTTACTGGTGGTATGTTAAGTATTTGAACTTCACGTTTATAAAACTATAAGCCTCATATGGAAGGCACGTGTGTAACTGGCGAATGCATTATGACGTCTAACAGACGCGTTCATGGAAGCGATAAACTGCTCCGACGACCACAACCACATTATGAAAAGTGATTAACTATACATCGAACTTTTTAAATTTAATTTGTTAAAGGAATGCAATACGCTAATAAATATTCAATACTAATTTAGATAGATTATAAATATGCATTGAGACGAAGGAAAAAGTCTGTAACCTTTATTGATCAAACGATAGAGATAATGTTGTATGACACAATCTGCATACTAATAAATTATGTTACTTATGCTACACTTGTTTAGATCGCTTATAATCTTATATGCAATACGAAAATGGATTTGAGAGATAATATGTATAATAAATTGTAATTATATAAAATGAGTTATCCTATATTAATCTCTCTTTTTTCTTTAGAGTGTATTCTAATAAAATGGAGTAAGAAGTCTAATACAAACTTTTATTATATAAATATATACTAAACTTTCTAACATACAGCATAACACAAAAGGGAGCACCCAAGCGACAAAAATTGGAACTATTTTAATGCATTTACATAACTATCTATATTATTTATCTATATGGAACGTTTAAATACACCTTTAAAAGGTAGTGCTGCAGCGCATTGGCTTCTGAATAGTTTAACCAAACTTAATGAAAATTGGTATACGTAGATAATTTAACACAGAGATTTTATACATAATATCTATTTTATTATATAAGTGACATTATGTCTCCGTGGGTAGCATCTTCGGACACCGCGTCGATTCACGCAAGTTCGAACCCTTGTGAGCCGGAACTTTTGTTGAAGGAAATTATCGTGATGAAACCAAACTATGATGGTATGGATTTCTCTAATCCCATGATTAGCTAACAGCCTCAAATTGTAAATCTATCGTCAAGCAGATATAGATGTGTTCCAGTCACTGCATTTGAAAGCCTCTAGGTTTAGACCACGTCGTCATTTCACATTCGATGGAATGTAGTCAAATACTATAACCTATTACGATATTACGAATACGATCTATACGAATTAAGTACTGCCTTCGACTCCGTTCAGGGCACATTCCACTGAATAGCTTTTTATATTTAATAAAAGTAAAGTCGTCACCGAATTGTGACATATGTAACATTGTAGAAGATGTGTACCACGTAATGTCTGAATGCACACGTAACCGAGCCCAAAGACTAGCACTGGAGAATAAAATGAAGGAGTCATTAAGATCTGTCGGTATATGTAATGCCATCCTTGCTTTTGCTGACATCTGAGGAAGCAAGAATGCTTTACAGGCTGGTTATGGTTGGAATGAAAAACCGGTAATTATTGATGTTTGTGTACATTTTGTTTTTTTCTGTTTTATTTTGCTGTTAATCACTGGGGTGACATGGTCAATTTGTGTACAAACCCTAATTATAAATAAAAATCAGTCTGTCTGTTCGCGATAAACTCAAAAACTACTGAACGGATTTTCATGCGGTTTTCACCAGTGGGTAAAGTGATTCATGAGGAAGATTTTGGTATATCATTTGTCAAAGATTTTTTTATAGTCAGGGCGAGACAACGTCTGCCGGGCCCGCTAGTTATAAATAAATAAATAATAATTACAAAAAATCTGGTCCTAACTCTAATTACCCTTTGCACTCGAAGTTTTTTATATTCGTATTACCAGCAATTGGTAACCGTGATTGTCTGCTGTTACCAAGAGCATAACAATCCGCGAGCCGCGACCATCATTTATCACCAACAGCGAAACACCTAAAATTAGTTTTTACGATTTGTTTTTGTTCTTATGTTAAAAATTGAAAATTATTTACATTGTGTCCGTAGCGAAGCCCTCTTTTTGAAGCCAAATTTTAAACAGCTTCGCTCCGGACCCCTCAAGTGCAAAGGGTTAAAAATGCGAAGGTAAGTTTGTTTTTACCCTTTCACGCGTTAACTACTCAACTGATTATCATAAAATTTTGCGTACACGTTTTCAGGGGTACAAAAAAGGACATAAGTTACCTTCCGTCCATAAAAAAGTATCCACAGGAGTAAACAAAATCTAGATTAACAAGATGAAAGACGCGTGCAAAAGCTAGTATACTATAAAATGAAGGCAAACGTGAATTTTGTCGATGTATTTTACACTAATTTATCGTAGCCGGCGTTTGTAATCCGTGCATGTATGTGAAAAGTTCATCTCTCTTTAATGGATGTCGGTTTTTGAGTGAGCAATAAGCCGCCTGCGCACATCTCTCCGGCACCTCTGCTCACTGGCGATGTATTGAATTTGTAAACAATAATTTAAACAGACGATCGAAGGATTCTCGTGTTTCATTTCAAGTTTATACTTATTTATATCTCTTTATACATGCACGTTTTGTGTTATGACCGCTAATGATATTTTATATAGACAGATACTGCACGAAATTCGCAAAAGTTCAGAGGTTTTTTCATAATAACTTTGTATTTTATGTAGATATCTGTATATATATTTGCTCGTGTTTCCTCATGCGTTCGTTATTATTTAATATCCTTACTAATATTTTAATTGCGAATGTGAATTTCTCTGTTACAGCTTTACGTCTTATCTAACATTGGGAAATCCTTTATGGATACACCACCCTGCCGGGGAAGAGAGTGGGTTATGTCCGACTCGAACGGTCTAAAACCCCACGGTGTACCGACAGACCGTATTGTCGGGGCGACAAGGGATCATTCTACGCTAATCAACCTTGGATAGCCGCCCCAACGGGCTCACACCTAATAAAGAAGATAGACTGGGTACATTCCAGCTGCCTCCCCTCGTCAGCCGGATCAGTGCAGTGAGGAGATAGGCCCCCGTCCCGTCCCCTCAGGTCCGGCTATGATCTATGTAGATACCTTATCTATTAAGTAACCGATTATCTTAAAATTTTGCATTCATGCTGTCAAGAATACAGAAAAGGACACAGCGTAAATTTCATTTAAAAAAAGAGTGCTATTTTCGAGGGATGCGTTAAATCTAACTTAACGCGATTGAAGCCGCGGGCAAACGCTAGTTACATATAATTTGTAGATATAAACAGAAGAGTTATAGCAAAATAACTAGTGTAAATACTCAAATAAGTCTACACATAGTAATTTTAATTGCGATCGGTTGAACGGTATAAAAGTTGATTTGTTGCAGCGCCATCTAGCAGCGACTTAAAGCGAGCAGTTCCCGTAAAATATTCTCTGTATTCATACCAATTTAAATAACGATCGGTTAAACGACATAGAATTTGATGTACCGCAGCGCCACCTAGTCATGAATTATAGTAAATAATTGGATGAAAATCTTATCCATGGAAAACGTATAGTTGTATCCCCTTAAATTTTTATCAGTCCAACTGTTACAGTTATATAAAAACATCCATTTTTATATTCATACATATATTTCATTTGTAGAACCTATATCTAACTATATACACTGTAACAAACGGGTGTTTGTGAAGTGCATTATGACTCTGTTTATAGTATCTTCTTGTTTTTTTTAAAGAGTGTACATTGTATTAAGGTAGTTACAGTGTGTTAACCAAAACCCCAAAATTCATCTTCTTTCCAACAAATAGAGAACAAAGAGGAAAGTATCGCCAATTTTTTTTTTTTTTTCGAACTGACTACTCTATTGACCTAGCAAGGCCTTAACAGCTTCACCGGACTGCAAAGGCGAGCGCTTAAGGCACTCAGCCGATTTTATTTTGAAAAGTATCGCCAAAGGTTTCATTTTACATCGCAATTATGGCAAAGAAGTGTGCTTTTTCCATTACTATAGCTGACCAACCTATTCTATGGACGCTTGTAATACTAGAACCATAACCTGTAGAAAAA
Source organism: Antheraea yamamai (assembly GCA_036509395.1). Taxonomy (NCBI): domain Eukaryota; kingdom Metazoa; phylum Arthropoda; class Insecta; order Lepidoptera; family Saturniidae; genus Antheraea; species Antheraea yamamai. Next base: position 15,033,341 of record AP028436.1, on the reverse strand, counting down.
CTTCAGGTTAGAACTATTTATTTAAACTTTCGCGGAAGGAAACTTATAGCATCGAGGTGGCCGCGACTGTCTAGGTTTCAAAAGACAAGGGTAAAGTTCCTAACGTTGTCATATCGACGTGAGTTTAGCTCGAACATGATAAGTACTATTTTATGTGTAAAATTAAAGACAAAAAACAGGGTATGTCGTAAAGACATGTTAGCAATGGAAGTTTATAATACAATAAAAAAAATACAGTAAAAAGCCAACGTCACGCAGTGTTCCAGGTGGTCACCCATCCAAGTACTGACCGCAACCGACGTTGCTTATCCTCCGCGATCGGACGAGCAGTGTTTACCCTCGCCACTTTCGTTACTCAAAAAGGTCGCGGATAGGAATTTTAAAGACCTCCCATAAGAAGTAACTACGAAAATAATTATTATGAATAAACGGCGCGATCAAAGCGACAGCCGATGGATTCTTATCTTTCGGTACTCGTGGTTATATGTAGATTATATTGTATTTGCCGTCATGCCACCGCCGCTTGCATCTCGCTAAAATGGAATAAAAAATAGACTCAAAAGAATATCAACGTAATATTTCTATTCTACTGTACAAAATAGATGGACAACATGAGAGGTGTTTAAAAATTATGGACATTCTCGTCGGCTTAATGTAAAGTATGTTCTTGTGACATGAGTATGCAATGCTTTATACAACGGTCTTTAATATGTTACGGCAGATTTAGCATGTCGTATTGAATGTACGTTGTCAGGCTTTACTATCTTTCGTTTTAGCAGAAAATACAGCCGTGCCTTCACTATTTTTCTATGTCACACCGCGTCTAAAGTATCTTTTCATGTACATAAAATGTTTAATAAGTTTTATAATACTAAAAATCGAGTGTTATCGAAAACAAAGCGGTTACATTTGATGGATGACCAAATAAGACAAAGGATACAACCCCAATCTATATTTTTTACTCACTTCCTTTCCAAAGTATCCGCAAGGAGGTTTTATCCCCTACTAAGTGTTAAACAGTATACGTTAAGTATAGTTAACTGGAGTCGAAGAGTGAATAAGCATTGTTTCATTTATATAAACGACAGCCACCGTAAGTTTTCAATAGTTAACCGATTATCACTATTCGAAACCACTTAATGCTGCATAAAAGATAATGCTTAACACTGTTAATAAATCTTCTCCTCTTTTTATACCTAATGAGATTTCAAAACCTATTAAGTATACTTAATTAAATATTTGGTTATAGTTGAGAGAAATGCTTAAAATCATCATAAATCTCTAATAATTTTAATGGACTTTAAAATACTAAAGTTTTGCTGTTTACTATGTTTGTATGTGCATAATTTATTTTAAAACCGGACTGTCGGTTTTATAATTTTTTTACTACGTTAATCTTATGTTACAGTAGTCTAACATATATCACATTAACGTACCATTCTCTTATACAGAATTTTATATCTTATTATGTCTTAGTGGCTTCACTACCACCAGCTTTGGTTTGTGTGAAAATATTCTTTTCTTATTAAATTTTGTTCGGTAATTTAGTCCTACTTAAATATAAATATTTCTATGAATATATTATAGATACACTCGTAAAAAAAAACATATTATTTTTTAGGATTAAATTATGAAAGTTATGATGCATATTTTTTATTTTGTCTATTTCGTAATTATATCTCTTACTAGACTTAACTGTGTGACTGACAGTATTAAGTACTGTAGTTAAGTCTAACTACTATAAAAAGTATTAGGGGCGTTCAGTGCTGTACTGTAGTTGTACCGCGGTATAAATCAGATTGTGTCAGAGAGTCGTCAGCGGACGCAGGTGTCTTGGGGCGGACCGAAGAATTGGTTCTTATACGATGACCCGCAAAATATCTTACGATTAAAACAATTATAATTAAACCAAAATATCTCGGAATATTTTGGGCAGTAAGAAGTATTAAGAACTATTAAATTATATTTCTAAGTATACAATGTAAGAAATAGTATAAAATTCGTTTTATGAACAAAAAAGAATAAAATGAATCAAAACTGTGAGTCAGCCTAGAATTTTCAAAAGATGTAAATATCATTTATCTTTCGACTTTGATAGGTAATGTTGATAAGAATTAGAGTTTTCTAATAGAGTAGTACCACAGTAATAAGAGAGGAAGGGATAAAATTCATTTAAATATTGGATAAATAATCAAAAAAGATTCCTGTGTGTTTTTTGTTGAATGTATGTTGTATGTATGTATGTTGTATCTGAATATAGTTTTTTGTGCAGTTTTTTGAGTGACATATTTTTTATATTACTAAGTAAAAAACGAAAGTTACGAAACCTATTATTGTATACAACCAACCTCAAAAGATGGCAATTCTGAAGATAACTGTAATAGGTTGGGACTACTGAAAATTAAATGGGAACGTCGAATCGGAACACAACACCGCGAGTATTGCTGTTTTGTGATAGAAATAGGTGAGGCGGTAGTAGGTAGGTAGGTATTACCAATGGTACCTATCCGTTTAGCATCACAAAATTAAAGTCTCTAATTGTCATTAGAGTTGCTACTTATTTTCACTTGATTTATAAAATTATCATAAAGTATTTAATTACATCGTTAACAATACTCGTTTCACATAAAGGAGGTATGAATGCTGCAACATTACGTTCAGAATTCAAACGTAAAACAAAAGACGATTTTTTCTTCACATTCTATTTTATTCTATCATTCTATTGTCGCCCGCCTAATTGTAAATACGTAAATACATTAAACAATTCCATTACAAGTTTTCTACAATGATTTCATTCAAAGTCCGTCTCCTGTAATAATTAACAACATTTATGATTAATCAAGTAGCTGTTGTTTATAATTAAAAAAAATGTTCTTGATTTAGTAACACTACAAGCGCATAGTATTGTAAAAAAAAATTATATAGAACCGGGAAGTTAAATACTGCATTGCATTACTATGCTTATAACAAATTTAATTAATTCGTTGTTAAATTATAATATGTGAATATAGACAAATCATACAAGTTATATAAGTTATATTGCGATAATTATTTAAAAGGAAACATTTATAAGGAAAAATATAATAAATGTATAAGAGAGATATGTACTATAATTACGTAATAAGATATAATAATTACAGCACAATAATTAAGCGTGAGGTATTCGATACCAAGTGTATTTTATTATGTTTAGGGTGGTTCTGGTATATATCGATGTTTCGAATATAATTTATATTCCCTCTTGATACCTCAGATAATATACAATGTTTTGTAAAGCACATGACATATTCGATATATCGATGTATTGAACGATCTAAGTACAAATAATTTATAGTTATTTATACAACCGTAGGTATAACCTATCTTACAATTGGCAATATACCCAACCTCATATATGATAATAATTAGTGTCCTTAACTGTAGGTATTAAAAAAGAACACAATTAATGATAGAGTACTATATGTTGTATCTTCAACGAATGCAAATGTGATTGTAGATAGGAATCATATTGAAGGTGCATTTGACAAATTTTGCACATTAGCCAATTCGTTTTTCATACACTCAGATTATTAACACTATCGTTGGTCATTCTGAAATAATGTTAGTTGCTTATGAATCGATGTAAAAGAATAACATGTAGGTGGTAGAGCCACGCTGAAGCTATTACTGGTTTCAGCATGAATGGGTCGACTCGCCCGGGTTAGTACCACCCTCTCACAGAAAACCGACGTGAAGTAACGGTGTTTGCACTGTTGCGTTTCGTTCTGCCAGTGAGAGCGCCGGAGGCCGCTCGCCCCCAACAAAGGCTGCCAATGCACTTGCGACTCCCCTGGTGTTGCTAGTGTCTATGGACGGCAGTCATCACTTAACATCAGGTGGCTCACCTGTTCGTTTACCTCCTATGATATAAAAAAAAATCAGGTACAGTTTTGATTTATTACGTACAATAAGAATATCGATATATTTTCAAAGTGGACACCTCTACTCGGATTTAAATAAGGCCGGACGCAGGTGTAGGTACATATAGCAAAAGAATATGGACTTTAACCAGGGTACCCGATTCGATGTTTATGAATTAATAAAGTTACTTAAAATAGTATGTTATAAACACTACATCTTCAACTATTATATAAAATATGGAAACAATACCGTGTTGACATTTAATAATACATTTAATTACAAAACACGGTTTTGAAACTTTAGAATTATTTTTACAAATAGGAGAATATTTCTTTGTCGCATTTAGAACCGCAGCTTTGATTATCTGTACCATGTTTTTTGTAACATTTATATGCCCTCGTCTCACTCTGTTCTAAAGAAGAAAAAATGAAACAATGATTCTTAAACTTTCAATTACATTAAAAAATAATTTTCATTAAAAAAAATCATTGCACTTCCTGATTAAATGTAAATATTGTTTTCAGGGCACTGATGGGGTTACCACGGCATTGTAGTGCATCGGGCATGTATGCTAAAGCTGGTGTGGATGATTTTTACGCAATAAAAAATAATCAAACTCCCTGCTGGAGCGATTGTGAGGCAGCTCTAATAGTGTCTTAAGAATGTTATCGGGTAGACCTTATTATATTTTTCTTCAAAACTGGACAAAATTATTAAAGTGTGTGCACCTACACAATTTAATGACTTTCCTTGTGTGGGTGTAGAATGTAAATATAATAATACTTAAAACATTCTGTATATATTTACTGACATAGGCTAAATGTATTACCAAAAATGGATGTAATTTCTGGATAAAATAAATTATAATAATTGTAGCTACATATAAAACATATTAAGACTCTAAACCCAGCAGTATGGACTATGCATAAAGGTAAATGTATGCTGTTATGTTGTAGAATTTTTGTAGGTGGTAGAGCCACGCTGATGCTATTACCGGTTTCAGCATGAATGGGTCGGCTCGTCCGGGGTAGTACCACCCTCTCACAGAAAATCGACGTGAAGTAACAGTGCTCGCATTGTTACGTTTCGTTCGGTGAGTGAGAGCGCCGGAGGACCACATTCCCTCCCTCCCATCTCCCCTCCCTCATTCCCCGTCCTCCCAAAAACAGGCTGGCAACGCACTTGCGACTTCCCTGGTGTTTCTAGTGTCTATGGACGGCGGTGATCACTTAACATCAGGTGACCCGCCTGTTCGTTTGCCTCCTATGATATAAAAAAAAGAATATAGGAAATAAAACTCTATATAAATTACTGAATAAATTGATGGTGGTAAATTGAAATGTATAACAAACAATGCACTTTGCATTGTGATAAAAAACATTTTCAAAATAAAATTACGAACAACCAGTCTGCTAATAAAATAATTCGAAACGCTTTTTTTTTTAAATTTGTCTCCGAACAAAAAAGGAATGGATTTAATGAGTTTTGATCCGAAACTAATCACTATAATTCTTAGGGTCAGTATCAATTTATAATATACTAGCGGGCCCGGCAGACGTTGTCCCGCCCTGATTATAAAAAAAATCCTCGACAAATTATATACAAAAACGTTCCTCATGAATCAGTTTATCCAATGGTGGAAACCGAATAAAAATCCGTTCAGTAGTTTTTGAGTTTATCGCGGACAGACAGACAGATAGACGTGGTTGGAAATTTTGTTTTATACTATGTAATAATAATTAGATTCAAAAATGTAAACATATGGAGTTGTAAAAATGTAAAGCTTTTTCCATTATATAAATATATAAAATACTGAATAGATTTTGATCATTTTTTTTTAATTTTATTCTTAGACTAGTCTCGATCAAAAATTTTTTTTTTCTGTTTAATAAAAATGTCGAAATTACGGTTTTTATAAACACTACATATTTAGCGACGAGAGATTTGTTGTCGTAGAGGAGTTGAACAGCGATGTGGTGCGGATGCGCAGAGGAAAGGAATCCATTAAGAAATATTGTTTACAAAGAAGCGATGATGGCTTGGTTGATAGCGTGTCGGACACCGCGTCGAAGGACATAGGTTCGAATCCCTGCAACTGAGCTCAAGCTTTCGATAAAGGTAAACATCATCAAGCTACCACCACCAAGTGGAAAATCTGTCGTCAAGCACCTGTTGGTGTGTTCCGGTAGTTGCACTTGAGAGCCAGTCCCCCCCTTTAGTTTTAGCGTTTTTATCACTTCAGACCATTTCATCATTTAAGATCAGATGAGGCTATGGTTAAACGCTAAGTCCGAGTATTAAAAACACAGCTAAGTATAAAAAAAAAATTTCGTAAGCAGATTATGTATATGCTATTGCTTTCTATTCCTGTTATGTCTTCTCCTCTGTACATAAAATATATTGATAAAATATTAAACAAGCAGATGGATTCGCGGGTATCAACTAGCATAATATATTATTTTTCGTCGATATTAAATTAAGTCAATCGAATTTTCAATAAAATTTGTACATACAATACATGTGCCTGAAGGTCTTGATGTCTTCTTATTCTTATTTTTTATAATCTATGTATATCATAGGCATGTAAATCTAACGTGTGTGTATTTTTTAGAATTTTGTGGAAATAATTGTTGTTGTCAGATGCATAGATTCAGATGATTTTATTAATCACTGGTTTGTACATTATTTCCACGCGGACGTAGTCGCGGGTACATTTAGTCTATACATATAATAAAAATGAAGTGTCTGTTTCTAATATCAAAATAAAAATAAAAAAAACGAATTCGCTATGAAAGTATACACGCTACTGATAACAAAAATGCAATTTTTAAAATTTTTGTCGGTCTGTCTGTCTGTTTGTCCCGGGTAAATTCCGAACCAGCTCGACCGATTTTGACAGGAATTTCAATGGCAGATAGCTGAAATTACAGCGGGTTACTTTAAATTAAACTAGCTATTAACCACGGCTTCGTCCACAGTGCTATTTCCAAAACGGTTCGACCGATTTTTACGGAACTTCCACCGGTAGATAGCTGATCTTATAGGAAGTAGTTTAGGTTATTCTATTTTAGACTAGCTGTAACCTGCGACTTCGCCCGCATGAAATTTAGCAAAAAATATGTTGTTCACTGTAAACATGTACGTAAGACGTGTGTTGTACTGGACTCCAAGAATAAATATAATTGAAGTTCATACATCTGTATCTATGTATGTAATTCGAATCATATTGTCTTATTGGACATTTTGGCGGTCATTTTTTTTTATTACCGCGGTTTCGTCTACGTATCTCAATAACCATAGTAACATATAAGACTATTGTATCGAGTTCAGTGAGCACTTTTTAAATTGTCGCATATTAAAAACCGTTTAGACAGATATCGAATTTCATGATTCATATTTATGCAAGATTTCAAGACGTCAGCTCATTCATTGTTTTCAATTCAACATAATAATCATTAATAGTAATTTTGAAGATAGAAGGGGTCTTTCTAATAGATCATAAACGTATTACTTATTGACAATATGGTCATATTTATCTTAATATATATATTTCTTGTGTGCGTGTGTATGTGACTGAACTCCTCCTAAACGACTGGACCGATTTTGATGAAATTTTTTGTGCGTGTTCGAGTGGATCCGAGAATGGTTTAGATTCACAATTGGACCCGGTAGGTGGCGCTGCGGTTGACTTTTGGGATTTCTATTTTTTATTATCAAGGCAGGACAACGTCCGCCGGGACCGCTAGTATCATTATAATAATATCTTTCAGTCATTGTTTCATTAGTTCCTTATACTGTATAAGTGAGCACTGAGGTAGTTATTTGGTGGGTTAAGGTTCCAAATATATTGCTGATGATAACCCTCATTTCACACACTGTTAGTATTTATATACCTAATGTATACGTTACATGTTACTGTAAGTCACGTGCGTGTCGTACTTATAATGGTTTTTAAAGAGCATTTCTATAATTGTGCATGGTCTCACAATTTTATATTTCTTTAATACAATTTTTTTTAATGCGTGCGAAGCTGCGTGTACTACTAGTAAATAATAAAGTTATAACAAAACGGATAATGTGAAAATATTCTGTTTAATCAAATATCTGCTTGTACCAATTCTCACGACATTTATTGAACAGTATAAAACGATTAAACAACGTTACAATTTATCAATCTCATATACCATAAAGTAATTTCAATTTAATTCCTTAATTGAAATATACTTAACGCACTCATGTACGGTGTATGGTATCACTTTTAACTGTAACATTATTGTATAGTAGAGATGATATTATACTTGTTCTAATCAAGTTGGTACAGAATTTATGACACGAAGCAGCTATTCAGTCGACGAGTCTCCACCTGGCTGAATAAACTGCATACATTATTGATAAAATAAATTAAGCATCATCATTAATTTAAGAAGGTATACATTTAAGCGGGCATTTTTTAAACTTATGCGGTATATTTCTTCATCATATATGTCGTGGAAAGGTAGTTTTAATTATCTTGTTACCACGATAAACTAAATCTGCATTTTATTGCGGAAATAAAGAAAACCGTTAATGTGACATTGGCACAGTATTAAGAAAGAGACAGGTGGTAGGTGGTAGAGCCACGCGGAAGCTATTACCGGTTTCAGCATGAATGGGTTGACTCGCTCGGGGTAGTACCACCCTCTCATAGAAAACCGACGTGAAGTAACAGTGCTTGCATTGTTGCGTTTCGTTAGATCAGTGAGAGCGCCGGAGGCCCACCTCCCCTCTCCTCTCCCCCCTCCCTCCCTTTCCTCCAAACACAAGCTGGCAATGCACTTTCGAGTGTTGTTAGTGTCTATGGATGGTGGTGATCACTTAATATCAGATGTCCCACCTATTCGTTTGTCTGCTATGACATAAAAAAAATACAAAATCAGTAATATGTTACCATCAGTATCCTTTATTTGACCCTTTTTCATAACTAGAAGTAGTTGAGTTGAGAAAAGGGGATGACAAATAAATAGTTATAAATCGCTTGTTGTTCACACGACGGCCTAGGGGTATTTATAAAGCAAGTATAATCAATTTGCCTCGAGATAGACAGGCAAAAATGATTGATTCTTAAGGCGATGTTACAAACCTAATGATATTTAGGGTGTTTTTATCCTTCGCTTTAAGTTTTTATCAATTACTTTCTTATATAAATTATATGTGTAAATAAACCATGTAAAATCTTCAACAATTATTTACTTTAGGAAATTTGTTGTTGACTATGTTTTTACATATTTGAATATAAACTGTATTAAAAAAAACTTGGTACTTTCGTATTAAATGCACCGCGCTCACCGACCGCTGCCGCGGCCTTTTGGCGTGTATTTTTTCACAAGTCTAACCTAACCTAACCAAACCGAGATATAAGAGCAAGCAATCGAAAAAAAACTACCCAACCGATTTATTTTTTTCAACATTTTCCCGTCTTGGTTCGGTTAGGTTAGGTTAGACTGCAAAAATAACGCAAGCACGCCGCGGCAGCTGTCGGTGGCCGTTGTGCATTTAATACGAAAGTACCAAAAACTTTTAATGTCTTGTTCACCACGATAAATGTAACAGTCCTTCAAGTGTCTTAGATTTAAGAATCACTAATTCAGTCTTTCTAAACTCGTGTCTTAATGAAACCAGTTGTTCCAAATGTAATTTAAATTAAAACTTAGAAGCTATAAAATTAATAAGGAATTAATTGAACTAAAAATTGAACGATTTCAATCAATAAGTCATATGTAACTGAATTATTTCACTTATTATTATTATAAGGATAATCTATCCGTATAATAATTGAAATTATATTTTATTTTGTATCACGAAAAGAATATAAAATTATTGGTTACAAGATCTTAACTAGTAGTATTTAATTTTATTGGTATTTAATACGAGATAATGTTATGTACATAGATTTCCTAAAAGGAATTACATAAACATATCTCTATACCATTATGTAGTTGACCGCAACCAATAGTAATAAATAAGTTTTGTTCATTTCGCAGGTAATAATTAAACAGTACTTAAACTTTTCATCGCTGTACTTACGTTTCTTTTCTTGTTATAATATCGATAATTTAATAGCAAATACAAACGGCTCTACACAAATCATTTGCACGAGACCATGTTTCGAAGCCCGCGTAACCAGTTACTGGGTATTTTTTTACTTCTATAGTTAACTATGCCCACTTAGGGCAATAATAAACGGTATTATCGTATATTGAATAGTATGTATTTTTAGTGAAATGACGGAATTGACATCCTCATATATGTTGTAAAGCAAACAAAGTCGTCGAACTGATAATTAAGCCGATCTACTAAAGTATGTAATAAGATGAAACTGGTTTGGCTCGTGTTATTTCGTAATTTTCGCTTGTGGAACGTGCCGTGCATGAGATGACGTTAAATATACAGAGCAACGTTCAAATGCATGCTATTTTGATGTATCATAATTTAAATATTTCTCACAGATAAATAACTATCAGAGCGGTGTTGGCCAATGTTTCAATTTTTTTTATGAATAAAAAATGATTTATACGGACTCCCGCTATTCTTGTTTACGGACTGATCGCCGAACACAAAACGAAAAGATCAATATCACTTCACATAAATGCGTTCGGCATGATGCGAGAATTTTGACACCAAACATTGTCGATAGCATCTTAAACCGTCTAATGTTTTAAACAAACTCTTTTATGTGGGTTAACTTAATTTTATGAGAATAAAAGAGATATTTTAAACGCTCTGTTTGATATATTGATGGCCAATATTAATTTTCTTTCTGAAAGTAACAAAAACTTCGTTTTTTCAAGTATGAATCAGCATAAAAAATTAAAAAAGTAGCGTAGCCGCGATTAATATTACTTAGGCTTGTAAAAGTAAGCTTAGTATATGATATAATGTGATTAAATCCGGAATGCATATGCAAATACTTTCGATAAGCAGCCCTTTGAGTGATAGACGGTGAGAAACAGGTGCTTCTGTAATTTACACAACCATGGAATGAAGACTAATAGACACCGAATACTTTAATAGCAGGCTCTTTATATAGATATTAATTGCTACTATAGATCATTTTTATCAAGACAAATTACTAAATTTATTTTATTTCAAAACTATGTAAATATTTCTAGTATACTAAATTACATTTTAATAAATTAGTTTATTAAAAAACTATTTCTAAATTTATTTACAATATTTAACCGGAAAATATTGTAGAAGTATTATTCTTTTTGGATACATTCCTGCAAAGTTTATAAATAACTAACTTCGCCCGTGTCTTCTCACGCGTTTTACAGTTAATAGGTTTAGTTCTAAAACTATTATAGATAATTCAAATAGTATATTTATTTTGAAATAACACTTCCTTTCCTGCATATAAAACTTCATAAAAAACGCTATAAAGGGTTTTCATTAAAAATAAATAATAAAATATATTTGTTTAACGTCCTTTATAACAAACTAGCGGGCCCGGCAGACGTTGCCCCGCCCTGATTATAAAAAAATCCTTGACAAATTACTAAAACCTCCTCCATGAATCACTTTATGTACTGGTGAAAACCGCATGAAAATCCGTTCAGTAGTTTTTGAGTTTATCGCGAACAGACAGACAGACAGACGCGGTAGGGGACTTTGTTTGATAATATGTAATGATACCTTCAAAAACTTGAGACAAAATTACAAACACAGATAATTAGTACATATTAAATTAATAAAATAGATTAATATTAATACAGGTTATAGTATATTGAAATATGTTAACGATATAGTTTTTTTATGCTCTTTCACATTATTGCATACTAGCCTCTGCCCGTGACTTCGTTCGCGTGGAATAGTTACTTTGGGCTAACGTTAACACGCAGCGTAAGTTCTCAAGAGGAAAAAAAACCCCGATTTTGAAACATTCTTCATTGATGCTCCGCTCCTATTGGTCTTAGCGTGATGATATATAGCCTATATCCTCGATAAATGAGCTATATAACGCTGAAATAATTTTTCAAATCGGACCAATAGTTCCTGAGATTACCGCCTACAACGTCACAAACTCACAAACTTTACCTCTTTATAATATTAGTATAGATAACAACACATTGCAACTTCGTAAGCGTTAATTACAACGTAATGATAACATTAAAAAAGCTTGTAGTATTCAGGAAGAATGTAGCTTCTCAATTAGCAAATTAAGCGGATAAATTGTGGAGATCAAATTCGATATAAAAAATCTTTATCTTTATCTTTTAAATATAACATTAATAGATATGCCGTCTAATAATTGAGAAGCTTCATAAACCATACCCAATTTAACCATGCGCTCATAGGTTCTTTAGATTTCTTTTTAATTTTACAATATTGGTAATCGTGAGCAAAGTCTAAACTTAGAAGTTCGTAAGTTTCTTTTGAAGACCACCCTATTTTAATTGTATACAATTTGAAAATAACAAAAAAAAAACTATAAAATTATGAATGTATATATCTTGTATTGTCAGGTATATGTGTATGTCTTATTTTGAAATGTAATTACTCGTTCGTTTTATTAAAAAAAAAACTGTTCTTCCGTAAAAACTAGACTTTGTTATGGTATTCTTTTATCATATGCAATTTTTAAATCCTTCTTTAGTGATCAAATACTTATATAGACTAGCGGGCCGGGCGGACGTTGTCCTGCCTTGATAATAAAAAAAAATATTCAAACGCAGCGCCACCTACCGGGTCCAATTGCGAATCTAAACCATTCTCGGATCCACCGGAACACGCACACAAAATTTAATCAAAATCGGCCCAGCTGTTTAGGAGGAGTTCAGTGACACACACGTACAGAAGAAATTTATATATAAAGATATGTATTATTTTAAACACTTTTATTCAATGTTACTTCAGATAAAGTATGATATAGAAAATGTAAAGAAAAAAAAACATGTTTTTGATTATAAAAAAATAATAAATAAATAGTATATCTAATCTAATAGTACACATTGAACGATCAAAGCTCGACTACCTGCATGCATTAGGATTCCGCAAAGCCACGTAGTTATAGAGCTCACCTACAGACCCGTTGCCCGTATTCCCATTAAGCTATAAAAAATAGAAACCCGATAATGTTAGGATCTAGTATTGAGAGAATAAAAAAGGTATGGAGTTGCATATACCTATATTGTTTTGTGATATTGCATACGCTTATTGGATATAAAAATAAATAAAAATAGTAATGTAATCAGGCTTATATTCTGAGATTTCGGAAAAGTAAATCTTTTTATATTCTCGTGTTAATAGACTCTCTCTCTTAGAGTTTCTCTTATGACATGGGGTCCTTCAAACGAGGCGTGAAGAAGCACACGTGCAGGTCGGCATGATAGCGACGACTGCCGTTGTTATTTAACACCGACAGTCGCCGTTACTTATGGACTGTACTGTACTTTCCATCAGGTACCGTCCAGTCATTTTGCCGAAATAGTTAAAAAAAAACTATATAAATATTATATGAATCATATTAAAAAATAGAATTAATTTTATTATCTAAGAAACCAATATAATAAGACCGTTTTTAATATCCAATTAGACTACCTGCTTACTTCTAATACCCGGTTTATTTATTGACTATAATCAATCTTAAAACTTAATAGGTAAGTAAGTGTCTTTATTCGAAAGTAATAATCATAATGTACATGGATTTAAGATTTAATGAGCTAGCTGTAAATCACTATAAAAGGAACCTCTATCATAATGGATTTAGAAAATTTAAGGTAAATTGAAGTGTAAATTCTTATAGGAGGGAGGTCTTTGAGATTCTGATCCGAAATCTTTTTGTGTGACAAAAAGTGGTGGGGATAAACACCGTGTCGGGTAGAATATTGAAAACACCTGTTCTCTTTCAATCACGAAACTTAAGCAACGTCAGGCGTGTTCATACTTGGATGGATGACCGTCTGGGAACACCGCGTGACGTTGGCTTTTTGTTATATTTTTTTAATTGAGATGTTTCTCAGTATCACACACCTTGTTTTTTTACTACATTATAAATTGACAGCTTTGTACTTGACGATAAGTACAGTGGAATCCAAAAACGACGGCGGCCACCGGAATGTTAGAAATCCACTGGCAGAAGTCGTTCTTATGCCAGCCTATAAGACTACCAGCCGGCTACTCGTCAAAAATAAAAATAAAATATTTTAGTACATTAACACCATATACATGCTGTGGACGACCTAATCAAACACAGACATCTGAACAACTAATTTACAGGGTGGTAGGACTTTTTTTTAAGTCCGCCTGGCTAGCTACCACCCTCAAGTCAAAAATCTGTCGCCAAGCACATGTTGGTATGTTCCGACAGCTGCGCTTAAGAGCCAGCCCTCTCTAGGTTTAGAGTATTTAGTATCTTAGACCACATTGTCATTTAATTAAATGGGATTGTGGTCAAACGCTATATAGTATAAAGAACCTAATTTCCAGATATATCTGGCTAATAAGCGCTGCGTTTAACCGTTACTAGAAAATTGATACTAAGGTTTTTTTTCGAACTGACTACGCTATTGACCTAGCAAGGTCTTAACAGCTTCACCGGACTACGAAGGACGACAGACGATTTTATTTGACAACTAGCTCAACGATGCACAGCACACCTCGGCTTGGGCTGTTGCCTGATACATGCAATTCGCGACCTATCTGAGCTAATCTAAGCAGAGCTAATTATTCATACATATATGAGTTGTTGAAACATATATGTGTACCAAGCATATATACCTCAACAACTCTTATATATATTTCGTATCGGATAATTTGTAAATTATTTCAATTTGATAAGGGAAAAAAATAAAACGCTTCCACTTTCACGTGTATGCGTGCACGTGTGTGGAGGTGATACGTGTAATGTTGTCGCAGTGATGTAAGATTTTGTGTCACTGTATCGCGAGAACAGCTCACTCAAGGGCTGCACGCCGTGGGAACGGACCTAGACTTGAGCCGCTGCCGAGGGGGGCCTTATCTGGTGTGCGGGAGCTAAATTAACCCCCAGACCACGGCGGCGTGATCTGTGGTTACGCGGGCGTGGGCGTGAGTACGCTCTGTTTGGTGAGACAGGCAGGTACTGATCGTACTGATCGCTGCCGTTATTTTATCGGGAGGAATTGATACTAAGGTTTGCCCAATAAGAAACTGAATTACAACCACTAGTGTTTACAGGAATTAATGAAAGTGTATTAAGCATTCTGTTATTATGATGGCTGACAAACAAATATTTATGATTAGTAAATATTTATTGAATCGACTTATAGTAATCATAGAACTACAAAGATAGACTAAAATATGTGTATTTTCAATTAAAAAGTTATATGAAAATAATCTATATATTACTACGTAAAGCGAAAACTTAGTACCCATTTTTAAACGAATTGCGGGAACGGCTGAACATGAAATTTGGCATAGTTAAAATTTATACGGAGGAGAAGTGCACAAACCTATTTTTTTTAAATATAAAATGCATTAAAACACATTAAATTAATTCAAATATACATTACACACACCTGCTTGAATGACACACAACATATACGAGTACACTACACACATGTAAATGAAAATGACGTTTCGCCATCCTTCATTTTACTCTTACGTTCCAATTACCTTTTTTCATCCTACATTCAATATTTTTAACATGACGGAACGTATCCATACCGTACATCCCTTTGAAATTAACTATTGAAATTGTAGGTAAATTTTATAATAATATAATATGTAAATTAATAATATACATTAATAATTAATTGATAAATAATTTATCTTTAGTAAATTTATGAAACCATTGAAATAATGATTATTCTCTTTGGTCTTATGGAATGTCATAACGAACTATGATCGAATTTCGATCACTAGTTACATTTAATTATCACATTTGCTTAATTTACAATACAAGTCTCTTAAAGCTCTGTCATAGTTCCCGCCAAGTATGTGTTAGTGGTCAGTGTGGTCAGCCTTATGCAAAACTGAACCAGTCTCGTGCAGCTGACGTTTAGACATCTATTAGCCGGACTACCATCTACATGCAAATTGTTTCGCCTCTACTATTTATTAAGGCGTTAGTATTAAAGACACTCGGATGAAACCGGTAACTACCAGCCGTGTTTAATCGTAACATCGGTTTTTAAAGCTGTTTTAATTATTGAAACATGTTTCGATGAACTAACCGTATGTATTCTTTAAATTTTATATGTGTGCAAGTCATCTACGTTTATAGTTTTGATCGTTTATATTGTACCGATAGTAACTGGATGGATACTGGAGGTAACAGACATGTTGACGCTTTAAGATATATTTATAAATTTTACACTGAACCAATGAATATTATAAAACGCAACTGAGAGTGTGTGCAATCAATTCAATGTCTACATCTATCTTTATTTTTATATAAATAAGATGCCATGGGTCTGCCGTTGTACGCGCATCACGCAAAAACCACGGAAAATATTTCGATTTGGAAAAAGTTTTACTTTTTAGATACTGAGACCTTATCTAAAAAAACAACTATCACATTTTGAAGTAATTAAAGTTTTAAGAAACTACAATTTTCATAAACACTCCGTGTTCGCAAGAGGTATGTGCGTCTTCTTGCCGTAGAGAAGTGGAGCAGGCGGTGTACTCTGCGTGCGCAGGAGTGTGGAGGTAAACAGGTAACATAGTTTATAAAGATGTTTTGTAAACAGACTTTATTTTTACTTACATTTTTTTTATGCTTCTTACTCTGTTCATCAAATATATTATTGAGATAATAAATAACTTTAAACTTTAAATCGCAGGTATCAGCTAGTTATAAATAAGCCGCACACTAGTTTCGCTGATTTCACCAGTTATTTTTGAGCACCATAAATGATTATTCTGAGTGTGAGTATAACATTGAAATTACATTGTGTAAAAAGAAAAACCATCTCTTACGTCTTTGATTATGTTAGGTTTTGCCTTTAGATAAGAATACAAAACAAGCTTTTACATTTTCTCCCCCGTCCTCCCATTAAGGAAATAAAAGAAATAATAAAATTTCTTTATTATAAATTCAAACGATAAAGCTATAGAGAGTGGAGTATTAAAACTTAAAGAATTTATTCGGTTTTAGTAATCTTAAATATTCTCATATTTTTCTTTATAAAAAATGAAACGTGTTGAAATGTATTAAAATTAATACATACTAACTATACATATGCCCACAAAATGGTAATTCTCTCATCTATCTATTAACTTATCGAATTAATTTAATTAATCGGTTTATGCTTAGTTATAAGATATAGTTAACTAAATTAATTCACTTTTCTATGTTTTAATCCAAGAGTTTATATAGTTGTAAACTTAGATTATTATTGGAATAAATTACATTCCAGTTTTCAAACATATGTAATATTGAAGTGCATATATTTCAAATTCCACTATACCATAAGGATAATGATATATACAATTAAAACTTCATTAATCTTTGAAAAAGAAATACAAAAACTTACTGCTAATAGTGAAATATTAGCAATTATCATATTACGGTATGCGTATTTAGATATCTAGTTTTTGTTACAAACTATTCTAATATTATGAACAGAACATCATTAAGTCGGCATGAAATAGCTTATTGATGTTTTTCTCGTATGCAGCATAATTGTACACGTATTACTGAGGGTACTAGTATCGGTATTTCTACCAATGGAGTTACACCTGCTAATACAATAATTATAATCAAGATAATTAAAGGTAAAGGTTGTGTAAACTCAGAGTTTAATGAGCCAATCGGCCAATTAAATGCCCTCCATTTAGTGAAAAAGCCGCTCAGTTGAAATCCTTGCCTTTACTACTACGGATTCTTCTATTTATTTAAAATTTAAAACAATCATCTGCTTCGATTATTAGAACTCTAAATAGATAGCGGAGCGTAAACAAACAAAATATATTCAACATTTGTATCCTATATCATAGAGATTGTATATTTAAAATAATCGTCATATCATAAAGTTCATAAAGTTGGTATGAAAAGCCCGTTTAGTAATTCAAGTTAACAAATGATCTTCATAACAATAATATTAATAAATAAAATCCCAATCCTCATTTCACTTAATTGATAAAATTATCTAATAAAAAACTAAATAATTATTACTGATTTTTTTTAAATAAATAGAAATTGTGATTCGGGTTCTATGTAACCTATCATTAAGTATTTGAGAATTTATTTAAATTAATTTCTTTCACAGTGCATGCACAGGTGAAAAGTATACATTTTTAATTTCATTTAAATCCGATAGCTCAATGAATTGTACAGTCGGCCTTCGCGAAGGCCGCCGCACCGCGGTCGGATGGATGTGAGTGACCTGTCAACTAACAACCTGCTGTGCGGTGCAGTTCGCGAACGGTGAGGCGCGCGTCCAGCATGCGTCGCTTACGCCCGCCATGCGCCATCTTAATTACTACTACCAATAAAACGCCTCGACAACATGTTTATTTTTAACATATACATTTTTTTCAAACACATCTGATTAAATATATCATTTGGATAGATGTGACTGATCTGAGTCACCTGTCAGCTTACAACCAGTTTCGATGTACGAAACGCGGACGGCCGAACGAAACGGCGCGCGTCCAGCGTGCGTCATTTACGTTCCCCATCTGTAGTCTTAATTAATGCGTCCAATAAAGTGCCTTGACAATAAAATATTATTTATTTTTAACTTATGAATAAGTTCGGAAACTTACCTCATTAAAAGTATGATCTGTATCGAAACCCTTTTTTGAAGCGCCAGCAAAGAGTGACCTTGATCAAAATGCCAAGATTAATTCCACACCGGGTATTTTATAACACATACGTGCCTCGGCACGAGTTCTCATTGCGACCGCCTTTTTCGGTATGATGCTTGTTGAAAATAAAAATCCTAGGGTAGCCACCGAATACCTGATCCTTATATTGCAAAGACAACATTTAATAGTAAGCGAAAAAAGTTATCGAACGGCTGTGTAGCGTTCACAAACTAGTCTAAAGTTTTTATGATCACTTCAGCTTTTGATCTTTTTACGAACTACTTTAAATTATTGGAATATCGAGTATTATACAGTGCGACGTATCGGTGCATGAATATTTTAAATTACCCTAGAGCACAAATAAAACGTAGCTATGCAAGAGTGTAATGCAAAAATTTTCCCACGAATATTTTCATTGGTCATCGAACTCGTCAAGACGCGAGATCAAAGCTGGCCGGCTATCGTCGCCTGCTCGTATCAATCGTTGAATCTTTATCATTCGCGCTCAACTCGACGAGGAGCGACAACGCGGTAACACAGGCGACGCCGCTGTTGGCAATTAATGTAACCAAAGATCATCAATAAGTAACTTTATCACTTCATCGCCCCTGACAACGGTGGTACTTAACAACTAGGGTCCTGTATATTATAAAGTTTTGAATATTCAGTCACGCACATCTTGAAACACGTTGCGCGATGTTGATCTCGCCTTACTTATTTATTTTTTATTAATTTACTACCGAACACGAAATTAAATGATATACAAATATTTATTAAAACCGCTTTAAAGTGACAGTGTAGATAAATAAGATAATTAACGATAATGTACGCAAAGAGAAATGGAAAGGAGTGAACTAGTGGAAGAAGTTTAAATTGTTAACAATTCTTTTTTGTTCTTATGAACAAATTTATTTAAGAATGTCTATTCAATTATGACCACTTAAACGTACGATCTGGTATATGAGGAGCCGAGCCGGTTCGCCGTCATTCCATCTAAGGTAATCCCGTGGTCGATCTATGCCGCGTCGAAGATATTGTTTTTAAGCCAAAGATATCAACTGACGCTTTCAATCAACGTGAAACGAAGCGAACGTTTTAGTTTATAGGTAGTTAAAATTTTGATATATATTTATTATTTGAAATTGGTTTTTGAATTACTATTAGATATCTGATTGTATACGTTGGCATATGCAGTTGTAAATCACGTCCATTTTCGTCGATTATTACATATTTTGCCTAAAATTTAGTTATATACATATTCTCACTATATCTTATTAATATTATAAACGAACAGAGTCTGTGAAGATGAATAGATGTTTGTTACGCTTTCATGCAGAAAATTCTAAGCAGATTTTGATGAAATTTTACAATATAAACTATTCATAACTAGCGGGCCTGGCGGACGTCGTCCTCGTCTTGATAGTAAAAAAAAGTCCTAAAACTCAACCGTAGCGCCACCTACCGGGCCCAATTGTGAATTTAAACCATTCTTGGATCCACTGGAACATGCACACAAAATTTCATCAAAATCGGTCTAGCCGTTTAGGAGGAGTTCAGTGACATACACACGTACAGAAGAAATTTATATATAAAGATATTTTATTATTATACATAAGCTATAATTTAGAAGAATATGGTTTTAATTTACGTAAAATATAACGCGAAGTGACAAATAAGTAGTAAAAGTCCTGCCATTTACAGGAAGGTAATGTATAGTGTCATCATTTATAAAGATAGAAATGCAGATGAAATTATAGGCGGTTGCTAGTATACAATATTATTGGTACTTCCGTGAACAGAAAGTTTGATATCCACGATTTGGTATTGGCCAAATGAGCTCTTGGTTACCAGAGATATTCTTACTCTCTCAGCACCCACCACTTATTTAATTACTGGGATGTATGAACGTTTTCTAAACAAAATAAGAGCTAATATTATACTCAAAGTTATACCCAGCTGTTTCCGTAGCTGTAACACTTATAAAAATATTTTGAACGATCAAAGATAATGTTACTACGAAATGTTTGACATAATCCTGATTGTTTATGTTTAACCACAAAATTTGTTGATATATTATTTAATTACTTACCCATGTGCTCATTTTGAAATAAAACCAAACAGAATATAGTCCCACAGCTGGGCCTAGGACCTTTTCTTCAAGGATAGTACGGATATAATGACCACGCCATTGGTATTTTCAAATTCCAAGTAATCCACAAGTTTCATATTTTCCCCAAATACGATGGTACTACAAGAACTCTTCTCAGGATCGGGTTTCCTACCAATATATGCAAATCTCGAAAAAATTAATATACATGTAGGGATTCGAACCTGCGGACATCGAACTTAGACTCTACTCATCAGAGGACTAGATTGTTATGATTTTATGCGTTATTAAATTTATAAATTCCTAAAATTAAATATAAAATGTAATAAATATAAAAACGGAAATCCGTTTGGGTATAAACATTTCCACATTGCAATAGATTAATTAATCACCATCATCATCATCGGGCCTGTATCACTGCAGGACCATAAGCCTCTTACCATAGGAAGATATGAGCATAATCATCAGACCAGCCTACGACTTATTGGCGATTTCAAGCTCTGAGAAATCCACACTACTATTTTTTTCCACATACAGTGTTACTACAAGAACATTTCTCAGCCCAGGTTTCTTTACAATGTTTTCCTTCACTGTCAGCCGATAATATAAACAATTTAAATTTGTACGTATATTGGTACACGCCGGGGTTCGAATCTACGGACATCGGATTGATATTCCACGGGTCATGTTATCATAATTTAATTATGTATCCTCTTTATTAAAAGAAGCTAATTAATATCTTAACCTTATATTGTTCAATGTGTTATAGTATATTATGAATTAGATATACTACAGTTTTGCATTATTAACTTTTCCGTAAATCCATATAGATTAAATATATATACACATATATATTTTAACTTAGTTATACTTATTATAATTATATGATTAATAATTATTTTGTTTATTATAAATTCAGCAAACTCGACGGATTGCGTGGCAAGGTCCGAGAAACGCGTTACTAGTCGCATGGGTATATACAAAGAGATATGAGATCAGATCATTCGAGATGATAAATTGCATATTGTTTACTTACCGTATATCTTGGGATTCAACTTGAAACTTGGAAATGTTGCAAATAGATAAAAACAAAAACGATTAATGGTATTTATTTAATAAAATCAATAATAGGTTTATTTTGAATATATTTATTGTTTTTTTTTAAATATTGCATCAATATTTTTAAGTGCCACTTATATGGGTTAAATATTGAAGTTGAAGACATGTATTAAATACTATTTTTCAGGTTTTATCGCTTACTAACATTCCATGTTCAGAAATTAAACAATGAAGACTCTATGAAACATGTTCTGACACCATGTCGACCGACGTTGGTTCGAATCATGCAGTAAGCCCATTGACATATAAAAACCCAAGACATACAGCCTCGAATAAAAGCAGCGCCCAAAACCGGCCGCAAAAACTCCCCAATATACATATGTGGTTATAGTTATGCCATAAACTTATGATTTTGCAAATTCAACTTTACCTGAATGATTTAAAGTTTTTTTTTACAAGAACGCAAGCGACGCGAGACTATTTGAAATGACTGCGTAATTCAAAATTATGCACTTATTTTTGTTTGCCGGCTGTGAGACGTTAAGTGTGCGTCGTAAGTTGTTGTCTATCAATGAATAAGGCCGAGATTTTAGTGAAGGAAAATGTCGTGACAAAAATATAATACGGCTGTAGGGGTTTTTAATGCCTTATCGGTCAGCTACCACCCTCAAGTTGCAAATCTGCCCCTGAGCAGCTTTAGGTAGAGGTTCCACATCTATAACTGACAGCCTGCGCCCCTGTAGCGTGTTGCCATCTCAGGTGATCCGTTGTGGCTTAATATCAGGCGGGGTTGTGATTAAACGCTAATATCTATAACGTAATAAAAATGTGAACTTTCTTCAACCACTGCATTAATATTATGACGCGTTACGCATTATAATGGAACAGTTGCTCATTTTAAAACTTAAATACACCATTCCAACTACTATCTTATTTAAAATTATTGTTAAACCTGACTTAAGCAAGGGCTAGAATAGATAAATGAGGCGGTCTCCTATGAATACAACATTTAAATGATTTTTATCGTTTTTCGTGCTAAATAATGTGCATCACTTACTAATATAGTATGCAAGGAATAGAACCGAAAGGAATCATTACATAGGAAATTGTAGGTATCAAAATATAAGTGTTTGTAAAATTCTGGAAAGAACTTGTTCAGATGATGCTAGGATTACCTACGTATAACATAGTAGTCCTATCTCATCTGCAACTATCCTACTTTGATTCGAAAGTGGATAGAGTATAACGGAACCGGTATAAATAACACTTTAATAATATTAAAAAAAATGAGAAGAATATTTTAATAAAATTTTCACATGTTCAGTATTAAGGTTATACAACCGGCAGTGGACCATGCCTCATTACATACACACTCGTACACAATAGAGAGAAAGAGAGAGAGAAATTCGCACGGAGGCGGCATAACGCTTTTTCCTTACGTGACGATTTCTATCCGTTAAGTCCTACCGCAAGGTATGATAAGGAAATTCGTTCCAAAATTTTACAAAGATAGGAAAATCGCCAGGAAATAGATTTTTAACGGCAACAACTGCCCTAATAGCATAACAAAAACAGACTGACAAAATCGGATATTGAATTGTTGGTAAGTATGTATTGTTTTCGAGATCCAATTAGGCAATAGCTGATAATCTCTGACAAAGTAAACATACCTGATAACCAAAGAATGAGAAATAATATAAATAATAATAAGAATACTAATAAGAGAAATAATAATTGTATACATATATTGAGGACTAAGTAAGCACTTTCAAAATAAAACAATAACAGTAATATAACATTTAGCAGTCAAAATGTGCGTGTTATATGGAACACGACTTTGTTACCTTCAGTGTTATTTAGCCACGAGGCTACTTCACGTTGGCTCCTCCTTCCATTGTGTCGGACAATACGTTGTAACTTTTCACTAACGAGACTTAAACAGAGTAAATCATAAGCGATAGCGATTACATATTGTCGTCTTTAATTATGTTATGCATAACTATGCTAAGTGATTTTACAAGCGTCATACTTCTATCGCTTTTTAACATATGACTTTGATTTTATTTGATATGCAAGTAATCTTTCTCGCAACAAATAAATCATTTTCCTAGTAACCTTTCTTTCTCACAAGACTCTTATTTATTACTACTTTCTGGTAATGTTTCTATTCAGATATATACTTGTATATAAATAATTTAATATATTAAATACATTTCAATAATACTTACACTAAATCATTGTTAGAGCTTACATTAGACATGTTAATATCGTAACATTTTAATGCGATATCTGGCACCTCAAACAACTTATGCAAGCGCCAGACAGAAGCGCAGTGCTGTATATATGTATAATAACTAATCTATCTCTTTACTAATAAAAATCATATTTTAAAATTTCTAGTACCTTATAAGTAGTACTTTAGGCTATATTCTAAAATAAACAAGAACTAGAAAGCGATCGGCCAGGGTACAAAGATTTTGTTTTGGAATGTTTACTTCCGAATTTGTATATGAAACAATTTTTTTCCTTAAGCTTAACTTTACTTTTAATAATATTAATCGATTTTGTATATCAATCGTTTGATATTTTATTGTAAATATGTTCAATTCCAGAACTACTTCCAATAAATCCGAATTTCGAATATGACTACAATTTAGGAGAGTACAGCTTGGCAAATAAATATATTATATTTATATAACTTAAACTTTAAATAACTTATTTATATTTATTTTGTGTATAAAAACCTTCAAACTACAGTAAAGATATTAATTTAAGATAAATATATTTTTTTATTTTAATGAACATTGCTTATAGCCAATTTGTATATTCTACATCATAACTTTGGGAATATCCACTTACTTTAATTAATAAATAAATTATTTATTTGAATCTTTTAGATATTAATGAACTATAACTAAGTGTACTTCACATGAAGCGGCGGCCACAGCTAGTTTCTTATAACTTGCACCGCGGTAACCGCCCGCAGCATACTCACATTTGTAAAAACCATAATAAGAATTCGCTTTTGGCATATTGTATTGACATACAATAAATATTTGCAAGATTACGCCACGTCGAGATTGGAGCTAAGATCACCGCGGTAGCTGCGGGGCACAACTATATCTCTCTATGCAGCAGGAAAGATGTTTCCTGTACTACATATAGATCTTAACTAAACTCCCTTTGTATTATTACTACACTGCTTATTATTTAGATAATTTAATGTTTATATAACTTCAGTTTATTTATTGGAGAGTGCTAAGAAGTGTAGAATATAGTAGGGAGTGGGAGAGTTAGGATGAGTAGCATAACAATCTAAAAAAGAAGTAAAGAACAGGCAGATTAAATCCTTAGTGTTTTATATCGCATCGAGCAAACATTGTAATAACATCTTATTTAGAAAAAATGATGCCTATGTTGTGTCCTTTCTCTTTATGTATGTAATATAGTTATATACTTTGTTTTTTTTTTTAAAGAACATACAGTAATTAGTCTATAAAATGGCATTGAAAGACTCATACGCATTCACAGCATACTTATAGACAGATATATAAAACATTTTTAATTATTATAACTGATTATAATGAAATTATTAATGTGTTTTTATGTGCTAATTATTTTAAGTTCTTTATTTTATTAAAATGTTAGTATAACAGTTTCTAAAAGTATTACAGATAATTTTAATATACTATCGATTAGGAAATTATTGTTAACTCTTAAAAATCTAAATAATAAATAATAATAACAATAATAATATTTTTAATGTTCCAAGTCAATGTATACATAATTAACAGTAATATTGGTATCTGCACTGGTTACAAACCGTATCGCAGATACCACAATTTCATATAATGAGAACTAAAACAAATAGTGACTTAAACATATGTAATAAATAAAAACTTAATTTGAATTAACTAAATATGTGAGATTATTGTGTAACACGGTATTCCGAGTGAGATATAAGTGTTTTATGATAGTAATGAGTGAATTGTTTATTAAATAAAAGTGTATGATTTGAATTACCGAATTTATAATTATAATTTAAATTGTGGTAATAATAATTTTTCTGTATTTGTGTAATTTTGTGAGTGTAACCATTTGAAAGTGAGTTTTTTAATAGTATGTCTGTTGTATTGATTAATCTGTAGTATATTATTTGCTTTATTTGCTTTTTTTAAATGCTAATGTGAGTCTGTTTGTTACGCTTTCGCCCGTTAACTACTAAACCGATTATTACGAAATTTTGTATACACATTTTTAGAGCCTTAAAATAGGATACAGGGTTCCCTTCATCCAGAAAGACCAGTACCGATTGCATAAAATAGATAAAATGTAACTTAGTACGAGCGAAGCCGTGACCATAAGCTAGTAAAATATAGAGTCCACTATGTAAATAAGTCAACATTGGTTCATCGAGCCGGATCTAAGCTATCAACCTATGGATGTACAATCTTTAAGAAAAAAAATTATTTAACGTAAAGGAGTAACTCGGTTCATAGATTATACAAAATTTATAAATTTTGTCATAGACAATATATCCCTCGGCGGTCATCGTTGTTTTAGAATTGCACTGTGCTTACTACTACATATGCAGTGCAGTCACTATGTGATAGTTCGGTAAAAAAACTTCCTTCGATGAAGGAAAACATCGTGTAGCTGCAAGACGTGGTAGGCCAATTTTTAATTTCCGCCTAGTTAAGTTGTAAAGTTCTTAGTTGTACTTAAGAACCAATTATTTCCGACCTACACTTAGTTTTTTAAAAAGAATTATCTTTAAAAAATTGAAACCTATTTACACGTGTGCCGTTTCATAATCGATATGTCAGTGTAAATGAATGCGATTTTATTTATCCTTTTAAATTTATTAATTCATAGTAATATCTACCGAGGAATGCATCGAGCGCCACCCTTAAAAAGCCTAATTTAATTTAACAGGTAGGCAGAGTTTCTTTAATCATAGCCCTACCTCTAAATTACATGGTACGATAATAGCTAGCGAGCAATCAGCAATTCTTTATTTTTGCTACTGTTTTTTTGTTTCTATAAAAAGTAAATCCCAACCCACGGAGTTGATTTTTCTACTGGTAGCGCTCCTTGCTAATTATCTTCACCTAATACAGTATCTCATATAACAATACATACAAGTTATATTGGCTTTATTCTCATATCAAATTAAAATAAAAAAAAAATATCAAATACATCATCAAAGTTATCAATATATACATTTAATATTGGTCTAATTGTAATATTAATTTATGCTCTTGATTTTTTTTCCTGTGTACATAAAATATATTATTAAAAATCCATAAACATTGTAAACGATGGCTCTATTAGCAGTGTAGGCGTGTAGCCTTTGCAATAACAAAATAATTCATATTGGTATAAATTTAGAGCAAAATGGATAGAAAGTAGCAAATACTATCTATGTTCCAATAACAACTACGCATATAAATTTTCATGACAAATGGTTGAACGATATAGATATTAATATGCTTGTAACGACTCTTAGTGGCGAATTGTCACAAAAAATGTAGTTAGCATAAAAAAACTATTTTATAAAAAAAACATCGCCTCCGTTGCACTAGTTACCGATTCGGTCTTGTTTTCCGCGATCATAACTAACCTTGGAGATGCTTTAAGAAACTTTCAGGCTAAGAGCGTCATTCAGTTCAAAAATTAAAACATTTTAGGTGTGCATGGTCATTGGTTAAACGGTATCTGAGATTATCAATCATACCAACATTCTTTTTTACCATCATCAATGTCATAGGCCTCTTCTCGTTGGAAGGCATAATCACTACGACAGCCTAAGACGTCTCGGCGATTTCAAGCTCCGAAAATACACAGTACGATATTTTCCCACATACAGTGGTAATCCAAATACATTTCTCACGTTCAGCTTTTCTCTCAATGTTTTCCTTTACCGTCAGCCGATAGTCTTTCCAATTTAAATTTGTAAATGTACGTGAATTCCGAAAAATTCGTTGCCAATTGTATGCCAGAATTCGTACCTACGGACATCGAATTGACATTCCACCGGTCAAACCACTCGACTATCCCGACTACCTTTTTTATATCAATTTTAAATTCTGCACGATTATCCATTCGCAATTTTAATATCTATAGATTTAATATTATGCTATAGGAACCGACATAGCTTATCCAATATGCATTAACAAAGAAACAACATACACAAGCATAATAAGCTACTAATAAAATATAATTACGTTATATAAACTAACGTCACTTTCTTGGCTTCAACCGCCGAGGTAGCCTATCACGAAAGTAATCTTCAATTTTTTACAAAAATTACAGAGCGCTAGATCGTCGGATTCTACGATAAGATTGGGAGAATCATTAAATTGGAATGACTAAGCAGAAGATGGATATTATTATAAACCATGAGACTTATGATCTGGAAGCCGTTGTCGTGAGCACGTACTATCGGGAACAGAACGATCTGTTTTCACCCGACAGTAGGGCAAAAACACGTAGGGGATAAATTACAGAGGTTACGTGGAAACTTAGCACTTGTTAGGTGTCAAAATTGCCATAATTCCGAAGGTGATGTGCGCCACGCCTCTATTTAAAGTGAACCGACTTTTTGCCGACAAATTTTAAAACTGAATGTTTTTTTTAATGATTTGTAGCCGCAACTGATACGCCGAAATTGGATGATCGGAAACCGAAGCTGGCCGATCGTGTGAAAATATATTGGGGTTAGAATTTTTTGATTATAAAAAATTAAAGTTTACAAAATGAGTGTAATATGTATATAAAATGAATTTAACGATGCCTTCGTTTAAGTCATACAAATATATATTTGGTTATAAAATTGGTACGTATATATTTACGAAAATATAACAATTACAATATATGCCTACTCTATTGTAACTATTGAGACTAGTGAATTTAAATATTTACCCAGATTATCTCATGTTAAATGAAGCTTCGATATTTTTTTATTAACATTGTTCACCAGATGAAATTTCACTTTAAGACCAATTAATTATATCAATAATTAACAATAAATAAATGAATGAATAAAAATATATGCAGTGTCTTGAATCAGAACAACTTATGTATGTTGTCTTTGCATTATTATTATTTTTTTGTTTATAGTAGCACTGCAAAATGACTGCACTATGCCTGATGGTAAGCGCAGTACAATCCAAAAACAATGGCGACCACCAAGTGACACACTATCCATCGCCGATCGCCGCTGTCATGCCGGCCTGCGAAAAGCTGGATATGCACAGGCCGATCCCGAAACGCGACCCGCAGAAGTGAATCATTGTGACGGGCTTTTTCGCCATATACACATGGTGGTTGCGACCCAGTCAGGCTGTAAAACCCTACGCGGGGTGCTTTCGCCATTGCCTCGTTTGCTATTTATCAAGGTGCACCACGTGCAGGTGACGTTGGCTTGGGTGTCTCAAGTCTTACGATGTTATTCAAGTGTTATGATTAACAAAGTCAAACGATAACTTCTTTCTTTTTATTTTTTCCTTAACCTTTTCAGCAAAGGCCTTGTTATTAATAACATTATATAATAAAATTTAAAAATAAGAATAAGACTCAAAATTCCTTATTAGACACACAGAGGGCTAGTTAAGTTCATTACTTACTTGTATAACGATGATTTTAACACCATTGTGGTCCGATTCGTTTCGCTTTGATATCAAACGGACAGCTCTGAATTCGAACAATTGATCCACATATTTTATAGACATATTTAACAATCGGTCACTTGTATTCTTTTCATGTGATACACTAGCGTTGCCTTCGTCTAATACATTCGTCAATCACATTATCATTGAGTCCATTAAACTATTATATGAAAAATAGTAATAATCGACGTGTAATAACAGGCGGATAGATGAAGGGTACTGAAGAATAATTTAATATAGAAATTATGAAATATCATTGATCACTGTAAGATACAGACTATTAGTACATTCTCATCGTAAACTCATGGTTACCATAGAACAGTGATACTAAAGAAAAAAAAATATATATCAAGGCAGTGGTACGGACTGCCTCCAAAAGTGAAAATTCAAAATGATGGAATAACTGTTACTTTTTTGAATTTTTTAATCAATTGTGATTTGCATTATTTAATTTGTAAATTGAAGCTATTAACATTAGTCTGCTTCTCACATAAATATTGCATGTACGCATGCCGATATACTATGCGTCGCTAGTCTGACGCAAGTGCAGTACGTCACAAGCATGTCGACATTTTAGGTGACAGTCGGTTACGTGCAATAACAAAATTTTACCTATCCAAAAACTCATATGATACACTCATTTACACAATGTCTGGCACAAGCGCATACGAGCATGTCGAGGTCATTGCTGGCACTTCCCTAGCATGTCGAAGTCATCGGTGATGCATCACTAGCATGTCGAGGTCATCGGTGATGTGACCACATAAGCTTTTCGCCTGCCAGAGAAGCTTTCACTTCAAAAAATTAACAAACAACATTTGGTTGGCGACAGTTAAAAAAATCAGTTAATTTTATGGTATACTGAACTCTCGAACATGTAAAAAGACATAAACATTAACATAACTGATTTTCAGAGAATAAAACAGATACAATTGCCAAATAACGAATCGATAATCTTGTGGTCAAATATTCTCGGAAAGATGGAAAGTTTTGATATCGTGATCAGCCTTCCCATTTCAAGGAAATAACTTTAATTTTCGTAGTTAATTTTGGTTTTTTGTTATCTCGGGCAACCTTTAACATCCTACGTAACTTACGAGTTTTTGTTGCATCATTTGTGATGTATAAATCAATCTATCTCACGCTTAATTTTTACTATAACATGCGCATGTTAGATTTTTTCGTCGCAATTTTTCATCTATTTTGATATATTACAAGTATACAGAATTTATTACGCATATTCAGTAGTCAACAAGACGTGAAATTGAAAGACATCGGTGCAAACAAGTGTGGCGACAATAACCGAGTTTATCTTTGTTGTCCGTTACGGCGAATTGTGCAAAAAGGGTTCTACCTGCAACTTGTACAATCGAGACCAAAGTTTAACCAAAAACCTATTATAACCTACCGAATTCGTAACGAAACTTTACTGGACGGGGTCTCGTGTCGTCGCGGTACATTACACAATATTCACAATAGAACCCAACGATCTACTTAAGGACCTTCATTTTTTTTTGTGTTTAATTTCGTTGTGCGTCGAAGTCAACAAGATGGACTTAAGGATCTATCGGCAAACTGCTAAACAATTCTTGCGTCACGGTCAATAGACCACGGTTAGTTTTTGTGCACATTTTTTTTCTAACACGTGTTAAGTTTATGGAACCGTTAGTTTTTAAATACGTTTACCTCTCCTTGGTGTTGCATCAAAGAGTTAAAATCGAGTAAATCGGATTATCTACTTAACGTTAATATTATTTTCGTATCAGTTTGTAGATTTTTCTTTAGACACGCCGTTAAGAAATTCTGACAAGATGTTAGATATACATATGTGAATATAGTACATTTTTCCTTACTATTTTTTTTCTTACATCTACCCGATCACTAGAAGGATTTCTTCTTATTCTTATACTAAATAAATTGTAAACCGTAATAGTTTTTGGTATACATTTTGTTTATTATAACGAAGGAGATCAGTAGTAATGTTCAAGACGTCTTACTAAATTAGATAGACTACAAATTTATTAGATTACTATCTGTGTCAGCGACTCCGTCCGCGTGGAACCTAATGTAAAAAAGCAGTGACTAATAAAATCATCTGAATGTATTAAGTCCACTTATCTACTTTTATTTTTCTTAAGTCGCGTCGTCATTAAAATTACAGTAACTTTTGATAGAGTGATTTGATTTTAATGAAACCAAGACCAAATGTTACTCGAGGAAATGCTTTATGATTTTCTTTGTGAGGTTTTATCGTGAACCCAGTACTTTAGCAGTGACGCGTGTTCATACAAACAGACATTTCTAAAAATGATTACTTGGAATACTTATTCCAAGACACCTGCAACATTTTTTTCACAAAAATCTAAAAAGTACAGATACGTTAGATTTATATTCTTATCATTATCATCATTACATAGTATAACACAAAGTCCCCAACCGCGTCTGTCTGTCTGTCAGTTCGCGATAAACTCAAAAACTACTGAACGGATTTTCATGCGGTTTTCATCAGTGGATAATGTGATTCATGAGGAAGGTTTTAGTATATAATTTGTCAAAGTTTTTTTTATAGCCAGGGCGGGACAGCGTCTGCCGTGCCCGCTAGTTATGTGTATAATTATATAATTCTGTCAGAACATTCACAGTACGTTTAATGCTGCGTATAGATCGTTACATGAAGTACCACCCGACGATGATGCCGCTATAAATCATCAAAGGAAGATACCCGTACATTATGCATACGATGATAGATCACAAGTCTAGTACGTATAACAGAAAATTTAAGTTAGTAATGTCCAAAACAGATTATGTCATGAATTACTATTAGAGAGTTATAAGAAGTTTTGTTCTCTTTTTACATTAATTAGTGTAATTGCTAATATTTACTCGAATCCACAGGGTGAAATGTTTTACGAAGGTTTTAATAATTGAAGTCTTGTTAGATATGTCTTAATAACGTAGTTTCATAGGCTATCTAATATGAAAGTCTCACGTCAGGGAATCAAACAGTCTTACAGTCGAGTCTTCTTTTGCCTGCATAACACACCAATAAAAATATGATACTTAGATCGAAAAAAAAAACTCCCAATCATAATCACTTATATCGACTCATAACAAAATAATGAAGAACAAAGTAGTGTGAAATGGATGAATGAGAAACGCAAAAAAACGTTTTTGTTTTGCAAAAAAACGTGTTTCCTTGTTAAGCACCCGCGGTGTGGAGTTAACCCGGCAAAAGATGTTCACGTTCTCGTTTCGGTCTATACACTAGCGAATTTTTTTCAACAGGATACATCTCTGTACATATATTACCGAAACGCTAAACATTCATATCAAAATTAGAATTATGGTGGGTAATTTAAAACACAATAGCACGCCCCACATAATAAATTACAAGCTTTAAATTTGAAGTACCGGTGACGTATTCAGTATTAAAAAAAATACAATCACTCACGCCCGAAAAGCTCGTGCTATTAGCAAGATTTATATATTCTATTACAATATCAGCCGTAAATTTGTATCCTATTTTAAAATTTCACACAAAATACACAATTCCGAGAGAAGGAAATAAATGGCGTACCGATTTATTCAGAGCATCGAACCGGAAGCTCTCGAGTATTTTATCGCATTATGTAAACGCAGAAATGGCTTCAAACAAATATGAAACGCACAAACCGTCGCCTAAGCTGAGAAGAATAGAGGATTACACGAAATCCTGTTTTTGTTTGTTTTCTTCCATAATTCTACTGTAAATTCTCGGTTTGGTTTGATGGTTGTAAGTCGTTTATTTTATACTTTACTAGCTTTTGGCCTCAGATGCTCTCGCGTCAATGTAAGTTTGACCTACCCCTAGGGAACAATACTTTTTTGTAGATCAAAACACCTCCGAAAATTTAATGGTGATCAGCTGAGTAACTAAGGTGTGAAAGAGTAAAAAATAAACATACTTTCTAGTTATAATATTATTTAGGATTTTAATGAATTTAAAAGCTAAGGTACGCTAAGGTTTGGAATTCACTCCTGTCTTCTTGTCGTGTCTCCTGTCTTCCTGTCATCATATAACTTGGGAGTGTTCAAAAGTAGAATGAACAGGTGTTTACCCGGTAAGCACCATCCATCGTCGGCCTCATCGTCACTACAATCTCGTGAGATCGTGACCAAGCGCGTGCCTGTAAAACATTAAAAAATATATATATTAAAGGTTAAAAATTTTTAAATGAAATTTCATAAATATAACCAATTAATATATAATGGTCATTAATATTCGGATATTACGAAAGTAAAAAAATAACATTATTAACTATATTAAAAAAATAATAATAGACAATCTTTCATTATTAACCTTCGAAAGAATCCTATCTTTGTCTGACCATAACACCAACTATCTCAAAGGTGACAAACAAAAGAAAATATTAAAAAAGTAACACCTATTGCGATTGGAATTATCACATGACGATTCATTTGTCAATATCCCTCGAGTGTAAAATATAAATTAAACAATAAGATAGCACAAATAAGATAGTAGCTAAAAGCATCGGCTTCTGTATCTATGGCGAGGCGTCAGAATTATCAAAATTAATTCTATGAATGATTGCCGTTCGAATACGTGAATGGAGATAAGTGCCTCATTTTAAATTCGTTTATAGCAGAGTCAACACTTTTCAATTAAAATTAAAATCTAGTAGTGCGACGAATACTTCAGTAAATGCTTTTCAAATCTAAAGTGTCGGTATTAGTTCACCGTGCGATGATAATGCTTCCCTTTAAATCCGTTTGTAAAAATGGCGGCACTATCGTTACCATTTATTTAACCGATGGAATAATTCCTCTATCGGGAGCACCTTAAGTAACATAGTCTCTTCTCTAATCAAACAGATTCGTTTAATTGGCTTCCTCTGGGAAATCTCAAATTCAATTAATAGGATGACCGTAATAGAATCCATTCCGTTCGGGACGCTTTGCTTGTTGATGAGAGTTATCAATTTTCGTACAAGTACCTATAATGTAACGATAATTTATCATTGAATTGAATAAAAATCTAAATAGATAATATTTATAACATTTTTATTTATCGCGAGAAAGATTACCTCTAATCATCTTCTCGGTGGTTTTCCAATGCATAATACAAAGTGCATAGTTAAGCTTGCGGTCAATGTAGGTAGGATTTACACTTCGCTGAGGAGTTTCGCTAAATTATCCCTTATCCGTTGTTGTATTGAACGTCTTTTGCAGCCACATCAAAAGGACCAGTCCACAATGCCGATATTTCAACATCGGCGAACTAAAGACGCGTGCCTCTAATCTCTATTGATATAACGGTACGAAAGATTGTATGAACACCTTACACATTTTTTACTACAGTCCCCTTCGAGACATCCTTATAAAACGATGCTCCGCTTTAATAAATAATATTTGGTTATTAGAAAACGGTACTGTACCGCACCGTTATAAAGTGAAAAAAACTTCTATCAAAGTGTTACAGATTTGGAGGTAACTGTATCGCGTCCCATACACTTCCGAAGTTTGATGCACTACTTACTTCAAGGTGGAAGGAAGCAATACATTATTTCACTCGACGATAAACATTATGTTATTGAATTACTTTTAAAATCGATTTCGTGCATTGAGATGCGCTGTTTGCAAGTTTACATCTGCTGGGGGGGCGCTGATTTTTTGCTTCTCGTATTGTCGAGAACTGTCTCGATGTGGGCGCTTAATTATGGATCAAGTTTATAAAGATAATGTAATATAATCCTCATTGCGAACAATTGACCTAAAGCAAGGTGGCGTTGCAAGAATTAACTCAGTATTGTAACCGCAATCCACAGTTCTTCATTAGAAAAGGTGTTCAGTTTTTGGCACGTGTAAACCTACCAATGTTATCAAAGATTTAGATTGCACCTTGGCCTACTTCAGAGATGCATTGAATATTATTAATT
Source organism: Antheraea yamamai (assembly GCA_036509395.1). Taxonomy (NCBI): domain Eukaryota; kingdom Metazoa; phylum Arthropoda; class Insecta; order Lepidoptera; family Saturniidae; genus Antheraea; species Antheraea yamamai. The sequence continues at coordinate 14,997,900 of AP028436.1, read as the reverse complement.
ATACAAACGGTGTCACGATTTGTAACAGCAGATGCAAAGGGTTATTGTATCGAAAATATTATTGTTGTTATGATTTCAATGGGCAGGGCAAGGTGTACTCGAATGTATCTTGGCATGTGCTAAATATGATGAATTTAGTTAAAGGATATGTACAATCTTCGTAGTTAAAATTAAATGAATATTTTTTACGAAATGTATTAATTATCTGTATATCTATTTATCACGCTAAAATCTCAACCTTTTCTACATTTTTAGAACTTTTTGTAAAAAGGTATTTATACCCCAGTTTAAATTATTATGCAAAACTTACATTTATGCGTTGTTTTGGATACTAAATTTAATACCCTTACATATATCATTTATTATTATAAAAAAATAATTATAAATGATCATAAACAATAGCTTACATAAAGCATTGCCATTTTTGCGATTTATATTTAGGCTATAAATTATTTTATATAATTGTATAATTAACACATTTTGTTTGCAAATCGGTTAGGTATAGTTTTAAAAAAGGGGCAATTTTATTGCGAATTCTCTTACAAAGCAGTGAATAACCAAATTAGTAGTTTTGACTTAACGCAACTGCGCATTTCGTCGTGTCGGCAAATACTCAAAGGATTGTCGATGACAGATGACGTATCGGTTGCTCAATGCGATAAAATGAAAGGGTGTCGTGCACTCCGATGCAATTCATAGGGGTAATCTACAATTAAATTGTGTAATTTAACACTTGGCAAAACCACGGGCATTTGGAGTACATATAAATCACATTTTATGATATCTCCTATAAGATTCCACGTATGTCTGATTACAATAGAAAACCATAAGTATTTCCGACTTAGGGCACACTACTATGATTGTCCTAGTTGTAAAAATGAGGAATGGATTTCGTTAAATGGATAATAAATTCCTTGATGTTTGTTATTATACCATTTATGCAATTAAATAATAATCTATACATACATATAAATTAAATTGAAGTGTCTGCAGTTTGTTCTGGTTGATCTCTAAAACGGTTGAATTGATTTTATCCAGACTTTTACTGACAGACAATGGTTTTATGAAAGTTTTATCCAGATTGCATATCATTACTGTTTTCTATAAGAACTAAGCAGTAATAATCATGATTGAAGCCAGTAAAAGGATTATAGAGATTAGAATAACTTAATTCATACAAACCCATTTTCACGAGAATGATACTGTCAATAAAATAAGTAACTGTACAATAATCCAAATTTACTATAAAATTAAAGAAAATTACCAATAACATAAAATGCAAAGGTAATAGAAATTCAGTAGACAATATGCAAAATGTTAACATTTAGCTGCAAGTACAGAAAAACGCAAGCCTAAACAAATATTATAGTTTGCCCACTGGCGCCTGTAATTTGATAGGGGCTCGGACCCGACTGTTTCTAACTAAGGTGCATGTACGCACACCGTTTTTGTAAGTAACTAGTAATAGTACGAATCATTAAATAATACTAAAGCAGAAGTATTAATCATTTATGTGAAGATATATCAAACTTTGAGATAAATGTATATGACGATATAGGCTAAGGCTGTGATTTTTTTTTTTTAAAGTAAAACTTCTTTAGGCGCGACTAGGAGGTAACTGGACGACTATGCAACGGAAGTTCGTTACGGCAATTGGCGTCACGTTTCTGTACCATCCGGTTTTGTTTTTTGTTAATTAATAGTTTATATACAAATCAATCAAATATTTTGCAAAAAAAACAAATTAAATTGAATAATAATAAAAATCATACAATAGAATTAATTATGTATTATGGGCGTGCGACCGTGCTGCCATCTGGTTTCAATGTAAGTAAGTAACAAATTAAATCAAAGTTTCATTACAGGGACTCATTTTTTTTGTTTCGAGCTGCTAAAAGCTTGGCAAGCCGGCATGACAACGGAGATTGGCAATAGACTATAGCTTACAATGGTCGCCATTGTTTTAGGTTACATTGTGCTTCCTATCATATAGACACGGAGCAGCAACTTTTTCATGTTCGGATAAAAAAAATTCATCAAAAATCTACGACCAGTCTAATAATATAAAGGTATTAACTTAACTATTAAACAGTTGTGACAGCATTGTAACATAATTCTTTAAAAGGTAATAAAGCAAAATCCTAATCCTTAAATGTTATCAATCATACGTAGTAGTGAGAGATAAAAATTTAATGGACGTAAACATAATTACCCCATCAAAAGAGATTTTCTACTTTAATAAAATTAATTTACCTACGTCAATAATTAACGATAATGATGAATAATATCATCATTCAGAGATACAAATCTATGTCAACATACTTGAAAAACTTTTAATAATAAACCCGATGTAACAGAATGTAGATTTTTTTTTCGTGTAAATGCCAAAGAATTTAACCTAACCATAGAGCTATGCGTATTGTGCAGTAGATCTGAACGATATAACAATATCAAAGCGATCCCCATAGCCGAGCAGTGGAAACATAGGGTCAGGTACAAATTACGAGGACGGGACTCAATCACATGCGATGGTGGTCGAAGATAACGCGACACAGTCAATATAAAGACATAATTTAGTCAGCGCCCAACAAAAAGTATATCGGACAGACTAGATGAACGATGTTGCCTCCGCGTTTTAATTAACGATTACAACTTACGATTGAAACGTCCTGTGCGGAAATATACGTGATTAGTTTCATTTCATCTGACTGTTTGATTGCTATTTATTTTGTTCGCATTCGTATTAACAGTGTTGCTTTTATTCTTAATACCATCGACGATTCTAAGGATCTTATGGTAATTTTTATAACCAACTAAGTTCTGCCCGCAGCGTCGTTCGCGTTCGTGTATATTTGATTATCCCTTGGGGTCAGTTTTTTTTTTTTTCGAGATGAAGACATCCTTTATCCTCTTTCGTATTCCTAACAATGTGTATGCAACACTTCATTACGATGACTTGTGTAATTGAGGCGTAAAAACGTAACAAAAAACCAAACTTTCGCATATTAGAACGATCATTATTATAGATAGTTTATAGATAGTAATAATGGCATTATTGTTGAAAACTCTTATTAATGGTTCGGCTATTGGTTAATTTCCTACTTTCTATCGTATTGCGATTTGTAACAGTTCGTTATTCGTGTTACAACTTTGAGTGTGACCAACGTTTTCACTCGAAGTTCACTCCTTTTTGCACCCATTGCTTATCTCATAATGTTTACTTGTTCACACGTCTTGATAACAACAGCCGATCTTTGTAAATATCAATAATGATAAGGGACAACTTATAATTAATAGCAAAGTCTTCCACCATTTTTTAAATAATGGAGGAATTATGCTGTATATTAAAATTTGCTGTTGTAATAATAACAACCTTTAATTATTATCAATATATATTTAGCGCTTAAATCTGGAATTTAAGTGGAAATATATTTACAATAGTTATTTCTTTAATTATAATCAGTCTGACTTTTATGTTTCTATAGTTAATTTATGTAAAAATATCTTTAAAATGGTTATTTCAATGCTTCAAATGCTATAACAGTAACAGATTAATTAATATGAGGTATATATCAAATGATTGTAAATCACTTATGCTTACAAAAGAACAAGTAATGCAAATGGTGAACGACTTAAAGACACGTATTGTCGGCGAAGTAAAAGCTTTCACATTTAGAGTTATCATATAATAACATATGGCTAATGAAGCATCTCTTAACTTCCTGTACAGATCAATTGAGACATTCGCAACCCGGAAACGGCTTTGTTGAGGATAACGCGAAAACGAAAGGGTATATTGGAAGTTGGCATCCTAAAGTAATTTTACGCGTATATAATTCAATGCCTCTTTTACTTAAAAACCTTCTAACAAGCGTTAAGGATGAAATTGATTTTGAACTTGACAATTATACATCACGTGAATTTGCTTTACAATTAAGCAAGTGTAGTGAATGTGATACTCTTTATTTCAAATGTCCATTCAGTAATAAAAAATAAATAGGTAAAATATATTTGTGATATAAAAAACCTCATTAGGGGTAGAATTAGAAGGGAATATCAATTCACGTACATTGCCTTGGTTACGCGTAAACTCGTGTGAATTTGAATATATATTCCATAAAGTATACAGCTTGACGGTGAAAGTGATCATTTTAACTACAAAAAAACACTTTATAAACAATGAAAAGTACGTGACAAAATCATTACGTAGTATAAAACAAAGTCCCCTACCGCGTCTGTCTGTATGTCTGTTCGCGATAAACTCAAAAACTACTGAACGGATATTTATGTGGTTTTCACCAGTGGATAAAGTGATTCACGAGGAACTTTTCGGTATATAATTTGTCCAGGATTTTTTTATAATCAGGGCAGGACAACGTCTGCCGGACCCACTAGTAAAATTATAAACAACGAATAAAATATACAAGAACAATGTATACAAATCGAAGAAGTGTATGCATCTAGTGTATTTTTTTATTATATAATAATTCATAACATGTTTATATATCAGCTCTGTGCTAAAAGTTTTTCCATCGGAAAAAATTTTAAAACCCAAATAAGGTTAATATAGATATTTCAAAAATAATTAATTTAAGCCTGCTTCAAGATCCAATTCTTTTCTTTTTCCCCCCGGCCCCCCCCCCCCCCCACCCCCCCCTAATTTTTTTTTTTTTTTTTTCTTTTTTGGGGGGGCCCCCCCCCCCCCCCCCCCCCCCCCCCCCCCCCCTCCCTCCCCCCCCCCCCCCCCCCCCCCCCCCCCCACTCCCCCCTCCCCCCCCCTTTCGTTTCTCTTTTTTGTGGTGTTCTTTTCTTTCATTCCCCCCCCTCCTCTTTCCCCCTTATAAAAAAAAAAAAAAAAAAAGATATTTGGATTCAAAAATCCTATAAAATAACTGTGTTGTTCTATTGTTAAATCATACTATTAAAATTAATAATTATACGATTAATGTTTACTTAACAACTAGCGTAAGAATATGCACAATTTTGTTTGCAAAAAAATAACCCTGTGCCAATCCTTCTTTCGAAATAATAAACTATAATTACCAACTTTTACGTGAATTATTCCTACATTAGAGACTATATTATTTCTAAAACAACATATTAAATAAAAAAATATTATGATAAAATAGATTACTTACTTATAAATGGCTATGTGGTCGATTGGTGGGCGCAGGTTATACCAGGAAAATCTTTATATAACCTAGTAAAAGCTTTTGAACTCTCGAGAACCAAGTTCTTTATTGAAGATAACATATAACCAAGGCGGCTATGTCTAGTTTTCCAAAGCAATTGCTGCGTGTAGTTGAGATAAGCGCTGATGCCCATCAACACGGACTACTTAAACCTACACTTGGGTCGCAAATCTGAAGCACTTCCGTGTACTTTTCATTCTATAATACGATGAAGCATTGTATCGAAGGAATTATCATGTGAACCTCTATAATCACATGTTTAACAATCTTTTAATGTATTTACATTTTTCGCAATAATTGAAATCGAAAACAATTGAAGTTATCTATATTATCCACATATGTTGAAAACATTGTGTTCACTCCATACCAGTCCACGATAAATACACATTGCAAGATGAAAGGTGTGTGTGTGTTTAATTTTAACCAACACGCTTTCTTTGATCGTAAATCTTATCTAGCTTTAGATTATGACACCTATTTAACTATAAAACTAGTTTGTAATCCTGATGGGAGATTGGCGCCCACCCGTATGTAGGGCATGAAGGTAGAAATAATGGAGTCAATAAATCAGCCATCGGGTTATTTACCATTTGACGATAAATTCGATCAAATCGCCATGACCTAAAAATTTTTATGCAAATTAATTAATTTATTTTTTCTTTATCTCCTATTACCATGAATAATTAATACGATAATGAAATATAATTCGTAGTCTAATGTTTCCATATAAACATGTACATAATACACTAATACACATATCATCTCCACACACGTGCACGCATACACGCTTATTCATGCAAGTGGAAGGGTTTTATTTTTTTCCCTTATCAAACTGAAATAGTTTAGAAAATTATCCGATACGAAATATATAAGAGAGTTGTTGAGGTATGTATACTTGGTACACATATATGTTTCAACAACTCATATATGTATGAATAGTTAGCTTAGCTTAGTTTAACTCAGATAGGCCGCGAACCGCATGTATCAGGCAACAGCCCAAGCCGAGGTGTGCCGTGCTTCCTTGAGCTAGTTGTCAAATAAAATCGGCTGAGTGCCTTAAGCGCTCGCCTTAGTAGTCCGGTGAAGCTGTTAAGACCTTACTAAATCAATAGCGTAGTCAGTTCGAGAAAAAAAAACATGTACATAATTAGTATAAAATGTTCATAAAACTGTATGAACTAAAATTATTCTAAATATTTGGAAATATACTATTTAATACTTTTTAAACTTTGATGGAATGTGTTTACGTGTTTCTTTATTTACCAATGTTAAAGAGAGATTGTCAACCATGCGGGTTGTTGTTAAGAATTTTAATTATTATTCGTGAACACTTATTATCCTAACTAATATATAATATGCTGTAAATACGAATGTGAGTTTGTTTCTTACATTACCACGCTTTTACTATTCAACGGATCATTGTGAAATTTTGCATACACTTTGTCAGTGGTACAGAAAATAATATAGAAAACTTTCACCCAGAAAAAAAGTATTGGACGCGAAGGGATAGGTTAAATTAGCATTTACGCGAGTGACGCCACGGACAACGGCTAGATCTTCATAAACAAAATTCACAAAATATAATTTCTATATTCGGTATATCCTACACATTGATGTTTAACATTAAATCTCATGGTGCAGTGGTAGAAATACCTATATTGAGCCTTGTAGTCCTAGGTTGGATTCCCGTATATGACTGAATGTTTTGTGATGAGCATAATTGTCAGTTCCGTGCCTACATGAGGAAATCCCTAACGGACACCTCCCGGCGGGGCAGCTGAGAATAGGTTATGTCTAATTCGCATGGAATGAAACCCACACCTCTTGGCCAGGGAGCAGGGACTGCCGTACCGACACTACGTATGCACACCGACAGGTGTTGGCCCCTCCTAAGGGGCCGGACTGCTGTCTGAGTAGTCAAGATGGTTGACCCCTCAAGGGAGAGGAGTGTTAGACCCCCCCTAACGAGATATGATAGTCGCGTCGGCACAATGCGCCTCCACCACATGGGCCTGTGTAGCTTAAAGTGCCAGGACGACGGAGATAAACCATATCAATTCTGTGCCTGAGTGTTAAAGATCATATATAGCTATATGTTTGTAGTTACATACTAAACAAATCGCCCTTTTGATATTTACTTTACAATTTCTATGTACTGATATTTATTTCTTTATTATCTGGTGCAACTTTATTCGCAATGGTTTCGCATTTTCGTGGGAACTACATATTTTGTGCATGTTATTTGTGAACTTTTTTTTTTATTCAACTTTGCTATTTATATTAAACTGTTCTGATTTTAAATTACTCCTGCTAAATTTAATCATTAATACTTAGTCCTTACGGAACAGCAATAAAATTACCCCGCACAAAACCACAGACACTTGAATTTTATTTATACGTATAGGTTTATTGATCTGTTGTAAATATAAAATAACTTTCAATTAAGTGATCACCAAAAATAAACTAAATTTCGTCGAAATAAATACGTATTTTGTATTGCACAAATCTGAGAGGAAACATTCTCCCATCGGGGAAGACTCTTGTAAATCTATCTTCGATAGCGATCTTGATGTACGGACGGATGCAAAACGGGATCGTACGGGCACCGACGCGGCTTTGATTTAAGGAATCGTCGCATTTCTTGTGATAACATAGAAAATGTGAATCACAGAAGCATTACTTAGTTTTTTTTATCTCACGTCTTAATTGTCACCTACTAGGAATATTTTATTGGCCGTTAGAAATATTGTAACAATCTATGACAGGATTTTTCCTGGATGGATTTCTTTTCTTAATTATTATTAGTCCATAAACACGATGAAAGATTTGTTAAAGCCTTTTTTCAAAGTACAAGTAAATATACCGTTTTTAAGAAATGTTTGAAATTATTGTGCAAATCGTTAAATTTCTCCACCTTCTCAATAATACCCAAATATCAGACAAATTAGTGTGATTTTACTAGTAATAAATATTGGCGTCCTCCATACTTTTACTAAAAATCACCAAGACACTTAGTTGTGATAAGAATACAAATATTTTAAACTATGAAACATTATAATTAAAATTAATGATATCAATGGTTATACAAAGATTTATTCGGACGGGCTTTTAGAATAGTAGACCTTCTGCACTACGTATTGTTGTGTCACAAACTGGAACAAGTACATAGTACCGTATGATGCATCGAATAACAAAACGTTTTGCATATCCACAGATAATCGCATTGTTTAGTTTACTTAAAAAACATACAGATTATATATGGTAATTTGTTTATTTTTTAAATGGAATACGAAAAGAAAACCAAATATTTCTTAATTAACGCCAAATATTTTCTTATATTATAATTAACGTAAAACATTGTTTTTAATACAAATCATTATTATTTATTACATTAATAAAATTAACCATAGATATCGCGGTTTAATAGTTACACCTATACCCATGTAAATTTTAAACATAAAACAAAAAAAGTGAGTTAAATGAATATTAATAGTAAGCTATAAGACTCTCCAGATATTTTAACTTTTCATAAAATATTTTGAAAATGACACACAATTATTTTTATTCATCAGCAAGTCGATTAATAGTAATTGTACCAAGACTTTATTAGGACGTCGAAGTTGAGCGTATAACTTCATATACTCCATATACTTCCAATGTACTGAGTATTAACCTTAATTCCTACATATATATGTGTGACCCATAAGTAATTATTCTGAGTCTTAATATATATTGTGTCCGATGATTGTATGTTTCGAAACTGAATTGATAAAGTCTAATAACTCAATTCCATAATACTATGGCATAACGGTTATATATGAATAATGAAATACGTTCTCGTGTTATTTCACTACTATTACTATAAACAGTTGTCAATTATTCTGCTGTTGGGTTATTTGCTGTTTTTCAATTTGTAACAATGACGTGGTAATGAAATTAGTATTCTTTATTTGTGTCGTAATTTCGAATAACAGTAACAAGTGTTTTCTCTTTCACACTTTTTGATTGTTGTATAATGTTTTCTTGTTATCATGTTGTAATATCATCAACCGATCGTTGTTATTTTTAATAATTATATCAGACAACAGATAAACAACAGCAGAATATTGATACCTTCAATAACTTGTTATAATTACGTACGAATAGAGTTATTACATTATTATTTGATGTATTATTACTATGATTAGGTAATAACTTCTTTAATCGAATGCTTGTTTTATTGATTGTATTATTCCATGTGTATATATTTCAGGTACAATAAAAATAAATATCTTATAATACTTTGTACAATATAAAGATAATCTAATTTGTTTTTAAGCACCCACAGTGAATATTTATCATATGAGAAGATAGATTCTCGCCTCATAAATCGGAGGACTCCACGCGGTTTCGAACTGTGATTGTTAAAATTTATAGTGGTACAAAACAAACAAGGGCATCAGTCCCCACTGTGCCGCGCCATAGAACTCGTTCGATAATATGATAATGCAATTTTTTATGCTTCTCCATTTTAAATATTTATATTGAAAATGAAAGTCACGCGATGCGTTTAGAAGCATTACTTTGCAATGATGATATTAAATATACTTACATAATTGACGTATTGCTTTAGTGCTAAATCTAAATAAAAAAATCGTAGTGTCTGTCTGTAATATCAATACAATAGATTTTTACTACGTGGATATGAGGGTATTAATGGCACATATAACAAAAAACTTTTTTTTAAATGTTTGTGTGTATGTATGTCTGTTTGTTTCATTCTTCCGAAACGGTTTAAACGTTCTTAATGAAACTTTCACTGGTAGGGAGATGATATTTAAAAAAAAAAATTCGGCTACTTTTATTTTAATAAAGATTGAGTTACGCGCAAATATAATAGAGAAGCAGTGTCCGGCAACGAGTATACATGGATGAATATATTGAGATAATTAACACGCGAACCAAGACGCATGTAACAGCTAGTCTTAACTAATAATATAAATGCGAATGTGAGTTTGTTTATTACGCTTTCACGTCTTAACTACTCAATCAGTCTGCATGAAATTTTGAATAAACGTTGTCAGGTGTAAATAAATACAGATAGGGTTGGTATATCCAGAAAAAAGTACTACTTCCGAGGGATATAGGTCAAGTCTACATTAACGCATGCAAAACCGGGGGCCGAAGTAAGTCGAAAACGTATACATCATTACATAGTACAAAACAAAGTGCGTTAGGTTCCGTCTGTCTGTATGTTCGCGATAAACTCAAAAACTACTGAACGGGTTTTCATTCGTTTTCACGAGTAAAGAAAGTAATTCATAAGGAAGATATAGGTATATAATTTGTCAAGGTTTTTTTTTTACTGTCAGGGCGGGACAACATCCGCCAGGCCTGCTAGTTTATTATAAAACAATGTCACATTTTATCATGAACATAATAACTAGCGGGCTTGGCGGACGTTATCCCGCTCTATTAGTAAAAAACAATTTAATAAATCATATACCTAGACCTTCCTAATGAATTACTTTATCCACTGGCGGAAACCGCATAAAAATCCATCTAGTACTTTTTGAGTTTATCGCGAACAGACAGACAGACAGAAGGGGCAGAAGACTTTGTTTTATAAAATGTAATGATGATCTTTATTTTTAATAGTACCTACAGAAAAAAAATGTCGTAATCAGAATGTTTAAACATGAAGTACATTTCGGCTTTTATAGGTTTTGAAGTAGCAGAGGAAGTATTTACGTTAATGACAAACCATAAATTTGTACTAAAAACAGATAATGAATATGGGAAAGTCGCTATAAAGCACAAATTAGAGACAACACTTCGTTATATTAATGTATTTTAATCGCAGCTAATATTAAATAAACACATTAACGAAAACAGTGAAATGTTGTCAACAGAACTCACAGATTGGAGAGTGGTAATTCAATAACTTTCAAAGGACAAATCTATACTAATATTTTAAAGTTGCAGAGTTTGTTTCTTGTTTGGTTGAACGCGCTAATCTCAGGAACTACTAGTCCGATATGAAAAAATCCTTAAATGTTAAATAACTCATTTATCGAGGAACGCTACAGGATCATCATCACGCTAAGGCCAACAGGAGTGGAGCACCAATGAGGAATGTTTCAAAATCGTTTCTTTTTTCCTTTTAAGAGTTTCCGCTGCGTGTTAGTGTTAGCCCAAAGAAACTATTCCACACGGACGAAGTCGCGGGAATAGCTAGTATCCAATATAGTTATAGCGTTTATCCGTTACCGCGCAATGAAAGATAATTACTACATCATACATTACTAATTTGAATTATAAAGTCCAAAATCTACATAATATTAATGACAGCAAATAAATTAATATTGTCATAATTAAATATTGAACATGTCCCTTATATTATCAGAGTTATTGGAAGTTACATACAAAAGAAAATAAAATTTTTAGCACGGCCGTTAACGACCAGCTCGTGTTGGTTTGGCAGATGTTACTTAAGGTCATTAAGTGAAAAAAAAATCAATTAATAAGCTCAGTTTGTATACAAAATTGATTACTAGGACGCTTCTGAGTGCAGCCGTCTCAAAGCACCGGAGGCAACCGTGTGAACACTAAAATTACTGAATGTCTTTTACCGTCTTAGTTAGAATGTCATCTCTTTCTAATACGTACAAATTGTTCGAAGAGTGAGAAAGATAATGCTTAGGAAGTAATTTTGCTTGCACATTTTATGGGCACGCATTGATTGATGAACAGAGAAAACGCCTCGAGTGAGTTAATCACGCCTAAATTTAATTTAGAATATCAAAACATGAAGGCTATTTGTTATATTTTGTTTGTTTTGGAGCATATTAGTAATTTTTTTGGTTACGTAATACGTTCAAGACTCGATTGACTTTTGGTACCGCTGCGTTGCTCTCGGTAAAGAGACAAACAATGATTATATAGGTTTAGAAAATAATTTTCAGGTACACTAAATACATATATGGATGATGGAATTTTCTCCAGTAGTCTGCCATATAGTAGCTTTTATATTTTATTCATAACTAGTTGCCCCCGCGAACTTCGTTTCGCCTTAATATAATTTTTTTAGTAGATACATACCAACATATGGAAACGTTTTGCTATGCCCATATCCATAGAGATTGTTCGCTTTTCCGGAATACAAACTGAGATATCAAAATTTTTAAAGCAAACTGCAGTAAAATGTTAAAATGACATGCGTCAACTCAAAAATTAAAAAAAAAGCATCGTAATTACGGATGCGTTCAACTTGCTAATAGCAATTTGAAGATGCGTTCACAATTACAGAAGAAGAAAACTGATATTTAGGTTTTTCCGTGCAATTTTTCCAATTTTTCTCTCCATAAAAACCTTCCTCAGAGTTTAAGGAATAAATCAAATCAAAAATTACTCGAATTGGACCAGCCGTCTTCAAGTTCTGCGCTTAGCAACATATTTTGCGATTCAGTTGTATTTATATAGATCGTGTGTTATTTGACTCCATATTTTGTAATTTTGGTGGCGTTTTACGTAATATAGTTCGGTTATTGTGCATAAGTGAAGTGGATGGAAAATAATGCCACTAAGCATGAATACTGAGATGCCACAAAAACTGCCAGGAAAGTTCTAACAAGAGAGGCTACGCTACTATCTTGTTAAAACATTGAAATTATCGCAAGGTACTGGTAATATTATTACCTACTCGATAATGGCATTAATAAGAATCTGTAAGATTCATTGCCAAAAATAAATTAAATAAATATGGATATATTAAGTACGTTAATAATATGATTTCGCTATAAAGCGCCACAGTTGAAGTTCGGCCATTTTTTTTTCGAACCGACTACGCTATTGCCCTTGTAGGACCTTTACAGCTTCACCGGACTACAAGTACGTCCCTACTATGGCATCCTTATACTCGTTACTATGTCAACGAAGAACTTTCTGTGGTCGCCAAAAAACCGTACCAATAGCTTCATTTAGTTCGAAAAAAAATGTCATCACCGCTAAAACAATTACTATTAATAGTAGGTACTTTTCATTATATTCGATTGTAAATAATTGTACTTTGAGAATAAACATCGCTAACTGAACTATAATAATATTGATGAGTGACCACGAAACGCTATTTTAGTAAGAAAAGCAAAAAAAAAAAGTCGTCAACGAAATTTTTTTATCAAATTAGGTATATAAAGGCAACTATGTGCAATCAAAGTTGCGTCAAACGTTTTGAGAGACCGAAATTAAGATAAACGTTTCCCATTAGATCCATTTAATGCTAGAGCGATTCGGGACTATAAACATAATGTTTTTAATCATAGTAGGCCGATAGCCACCAATAATATTTGGTGCATTAAAAACGACGAATACATAGAGTGGAATCACTTATTTTCAGTGTAAAATAATTTATATCAGGTACTTACACAGCAACTTAACTCAATATCGATCCATATATAATCTGTTAACATAACAGTTTTAAATTTTGACTAAGTTAATAAATAAAAGTGGCTTAAAATAGGTGGGATGTGTAATTGATTCAAAATGTTTATTGTACAGCTGTGTTATTACATTTCAAAAGAGCTAAATCCAATTCTAATCATTCATGTAACACGTTTATTTTTTTAAAGATTTCCTTTTTTATACGCCGAGAACGGAGTTCAAATTTTGCCGTTCAAAAGATTTTTTTATGATCTTCATATTTTAAAGGAACAAAATTTGAAGATCTCAGAAATAACGTAAAATATTAGGAACGGCTAAAATTGCATTTAGCTCATTTTGATATGTAACGACAAAAATATAATATACAATAATGTATAGTTATTATTTTTAATTTAAGCAAAAGGCATGTATGTTTGTGCATAATAATGTATGTATGATTTAGATGAATAATTTACATATATACTGAATATTTAATTTTTTTTCTATAAATACAGAAATTAGTTTTTGAAGTTATACTTCTTTTGGTGCGTTAGGGAAAAACGATGAGAGTAAATTTTTACGATGCGCGCGCACACCGTCACGAAAAACCGACACCCTGAAATTAGCTACAGTCAACTTTTTCTATTGTTAGTGTCGTTTTTTCTACAAACGTAGAACAAGGCGAAAAATAATTTTTTTGAAAAGATTTTATCTTGTTACGCCAAAGAAGTATAACTTCTAACTCGTGTACATAAGTACACACACACATTTTTCTATATCGTAAACAAGTAGGTAGGACAATAATTCATTTTAAATAAGTTTTTATGATAAAGAGTTGCCCTCTACTCCAGGGAAGTCTTATTCCCAACATCTCCCAGCCATCGCTCATCATTTGAACATAACGCATAAATAAATAAATAATAAACCAAATTGAAAACCTTCCCGAGTAATCGTCGGCGCGGTTAGTGTGCTTAATGACACCGGAACCTTTAAACAAACAGCTTAAGCTATCGTAGGTTTCATGTGAAACAGTATCTAATAAAATATAATTATATAGAATAAACTGACCCGACGAAGGAAGCCACCTCGACTTGTACCTACTACTGTAACGCGTTCACATACAATTACTAAATAACACCTGGCATCCACTGGACAATCGAAGCTCTATTCAGGCCATAAATCCTCTCTTTAAAATGCTTGACCTAATGGACACAATCGTTCGATGATAAAATCAAAATCAAATAAACTTTATTCAATTAAGATCACGATAAGGCAGTCATGAACGTCAAAACTACCACCGATTCGGGAAACATCCCCATCGTTGTGAACAACCAGCAAAAAACACGACTAGGCTTGATCAGTATAAATGCTTTTTATATATATCAAAATGGTACAATACAAGAAAATAAAATGCTACTAAACGTATTTAGATCAAATTTATAGTATTGCTCATTCACAACATCATTCGAGGGTCCTAATTACAATAAGAACTCTAACTTCCATTTTATAAAAGATCTGTATTAAAAATAGGATAATGGTATTAGATGAACTTGATTTAGATAGATATGAAGTTCGTTCGTGATTACGTATAAGAAATCGATTATTTATATAAATAGAAATCAATTACCGAATGTATGTAAGCGCATTACAGCAGAATGGTAACACTTAATTTAGCTAGTATTTTTGTTGTTGTGTGTGTTAAATGTCAGGACAAGATTTATATGAAAGATGTTTCAAAAATCGTACAAAAGGTGAAAAATTTGGATTTGAGAGAGAGAGTGAGGAGTTTAGTTGTTCAGTTGCAATTTTTTTTCATCACAAAAAATTAGTATCTTGTTAAAAATTGTAAATTCTACTTCATTATATTTATGGCAATTAAGTTTATCATATCAATTAACGATTATGCAGACATACTCACGTCTATATTAATGTTTAGTTACAGTTTTATGTCGTACTTCCTAACAGGTAGAATTAGGAATGATCAAATCAATAAAATAACAAATACTTTATTAAGCTTATGCCCTGAGAAGGGGCTTATGAACGTCAAGATTACATCCACTTCTGAAAACAATCGAGTTTTCGAGAAGAACCGGCAAAAAACTCGATCGGGGTTATCTTATCATCATACATATTTTTACAAATATAGATAGTTTCATTCGTTTTTGGGTGATAAACGGAGGGGGCGTCATTTCTGGATATCACCATTGTTCACATATTGAGACATTAAAACCGCTTGATACGGTGCCTGAACTTACAATCCGGGAAGTCGGTAATGCTCTTTGGAACTTTGTTGAACTATTACCTTAAAGACTGTTACTGGTCTTGGTGAGTTTGAAACATAGAAAGGTCAATTTGCAATTGTTTATAAAATTTAAATTATGTCAGTTTTTTACTACATCTAGATTGTCTAAGTTTTTGCGAACCTACATTACAGACATTATCAAGAATGTATTGGGAGGGCAGAGTTAAGGTACAGAATTCCAGAAACCGTCAGTGAAAACAAATATATGAAGAGTAATTTCATCTGCAGACCTTACTTACTTGTTCTCTGTAGGCACTATTTTATCAAATAGGCAGATGTGTTCAACTTGTTATCTGAGTTGCGTGGGTGGACGGTTCGCTAAGGTGTTGCCAATGAACTGATCTCAATGATGCCCATTGTTGCTAACCCCAGCAATGCGATCATTTTGACACGTTCGTCTACTACTTCCTTGTTTACATATACTTATATTGGCACGTACCGTCAATATTAGTGTACAGAAATGTAGGTGGGTACAGTCGGCAAAAGAAGTGTCAAATATTTTATCACAGTCCGCGTGCCCTAGGCTAAATTTCCATAAAATGTATTATGTGTTTTCCTTTTTCATGATTGTTATCATATATACTATTGTATATAGCTGCAGATACTGTTCGGCTACTACAAACTTCCTAACATATTAAATAAAGTAACGTCTCTATGTTTCTCTATCCGTCCGTTCGTTTGCTTAAAAGTCAAAATTATTTTGATATAAAATAGTCTTCTTTTTCATACCCTTATCTCACCTAAGTAAGGTCGGCACAACATATTTTCATTTTCCACTCTCCCCTGTCAGATGTTATCTCAGTATTCACAACTTTTTATACACATCATTTTTCACACAATCGATTATGTCTTTTTCTGTCTTCCTTTACTCCCATAATAGTCTTGTTTAGAATAGTGTAAATCTTATTATTATATATCTTATTAGTTTTAATTTTTTGTTGGTATTTATTTTATACACAATTTGTAACACTACTTTATTATTACACTAAGCGGTTACCTAGATATTAATATTTTTTCCTAAAACTAAATATTCTAATTGCACTTAGGTACTATAATTATATATTTGTCTATAATACCGTTGATTAACTACCACAATAAAGGTATACCGTAGCATAAAGATTACCAGTGTGTGAATTCTAAAATGTAAATCAACCAAATAAATTCGACCTTAAATCAACTTATCTAAGGTAGGCACATAAAACTGCCAGAATACTTAAAAATATTTGTATACATTAACAGATATTTTTTTCTGTCAATAAGAATCTGCCGCAATTTTCCGGTAGTTTCGTTCAATATTTTACCACAGCCACTCATATTTTTCAATAGCCAATATGTTGTAAAAAATCAGCACTTTGCTGAGCTTCATATATATCGTATCATGTATATGATATCGTATAACGTCATTAAATTAAAAAGATTATAAAACAGTTTATATTAACAACAAAACTATCATCGATTTTGTTTCTAATGGAGATAAATATTTCTACAAAATATTGATACTAGCTTCATCTCATTCAAATCTCCAAGATTTCTAAGGTTACTAAATGCCTACACCACATTTAAGGCAATTGCAATCTCAGAAATCTGCCTTTCCTCACTTTAAATAATTCACTTTTGACAATAGTAATCTTTTGAGAAAAAAGCCTTACGATGAGGAAACTTTTATTGGCATATATTTTGAAGATATTCAAATCTTTGTGACCAGAACTTAATCAAGGAATTTAGAATGTTGAAGAATGTTCAAATCGTTTGGGAATAAAGAAATAACAAATATGTTGAAATTGTTTATTTTTCCGAATTCCAAAAATATTGTTGGCGAATCTTATTAATTGAGAAAGAATATTGTACATCCCATGCAAAAGATTTCGTAAAAATTGGTCAAGCCGTCTTTGAGTTAGATACACACAACATACGGAGCTGGGCCAACTATACAATGAGTAACTGATCACACCCTATATAATTTACGATTCACTTTCACTACCGATGTATATACCCTATATATGTAAGTTTTATATACTGGGGTATATAAATTCATTAAATCTATTTTTATCGCCATGCAACTGTAGGGGTGAACTCGATTAATCACACCACCCTTCAAGTTGAAAAGTAATAAAGTTTAGTTGCAACGTTTACTCGCCCATTTCAATGCAATCATAACAAATAGGGTAAAATTAAATATGTTCTGAAAAAAACATGACTCATCATGTATACAGAAAGATATTTCTTTCGTTGATTCAACATTTAGATTGTGAAGGATGAACTGCGCTACATATTATATGGGGTAATATCATTTACAAGCGTCCGTGCGTGACTTCGCCTATATAAGGTATCTGTATTGTATGACACCATGCATTATATTCATGTAATTAGAATCCTTGAAGTACACGCTGAGATAGATCACAGATAACAGGATTTTTTTGACTTAGTTGACACTTCTTGCTATATGTAAGCCAATTTAAACAATGTCATTACAAATTAAAACCTATATCTTATTTTGATGTCTGTGTTATAACAGTATAAAATGTAATCAAAATTCAAACAGCAGTTTTTGCGTCATAGAGTAACAAACATATAGATATACCCGTAAAATTTATCGTTTATAATATTAAATGATGTAAAACGGAGATAAAATAATAGTAAAGTAAATTCGTTGTACATTAAGAAATGCTCTGTTACCTATTGAAATTTATTGATGATTATAGCAAATATTTATACAAAAGAAAACGAGTAAAAGAAAAATAAAAAAAGTATATTTAAGTTCATTTTTCTTTGGAGCTGATATACATCTACATAATGTCACTTTGCCTGCAAGAAAGGTCAAATAGAAATAAGTTTTCAGTAACAATTTAACAAATCAGTTCACGCAAATATTAACACATTTAAATTTTTAAGGTTTTTGTAAAACTAACAGGCCCGGCAGACGTTGTCCCACCCTGATTATAAAAAAAAACCTTGACAAGTTATATACCAAAACCTTTTATTAACCTTTTATCTACTGGTGAACCGCATGAAAGTCCGTTCAGTGGTTTTTGAGTTTATCGCGAACAGACAGACAGACGCAGTAAGGAACTTTGTTTTATACTATGTAATGATGAATCATTACAACTCTTAAAAAAAATGTCGTCTTATTTTGTACCAAATTATTTATTTAAATAATTTCCTTCAAAAAATATTTGTCTGATGTTCCAAGCGCACTGACGATAATGTCAATACAAACAAATAAGATAGATATAATATAATTGTCCGTAAAATCTAATTCAATAATTTCATTAATGAATCTCACAACAGCATTACCACGTCGTATTAAAGATTTTAAATCAATTTTCACTTAAAGTTAATAAATCAGTACCAACGGGCAACTTTTTTGATATATACCGCACTAGTAATTTTGTGCTAATGATGGATGCACCCTTCCGAGCAAGGGGTTGGCGGACCGCCGGCCGCGAGCCACCCTCCGAGTCTTACGTCATTACACACTCATTAGTTTTTAAACAATTTTTATTTGTTTCTTCCTGAAACTCTGGCGCCGTCACTTAAGAGAACCGATTAAAAAACATTCCGAGATGTGTTTATTATTTTACCCAATAAGATTTATTTTCACCTGAGGAGTAAGATTTGTTACCTCGTCAGCCAATATGTAGCTAAGAAGGTATTTCAGGGGGGAACAGCTTAAAAAGGTTGCTTTTGTCTGTAGAATTGGGAAGATTTAGGTAATATGTATACGAGTGCTAAACTGTCGTTGTACTGCTAAGCTTGGGTTATGATTGGTACATAATCTGAATTGCTATTTGAAGACGATAATTAACAGTTTTTTCTATCACTTAGCTGATTAGAAAACTAACGTAAGACACAAGCCACATAAAATTAAATTTTGCCATAATATTTAATAATTAAATAAAAACAATAGTCAGAGTTTTTGTGTTATAATGTAAAGTAATATTAATAGAATATATTTTTTTATGTCATAGCAGGCAAACGAATTCGTGGGTCATCTGATGTTAACTGATCACCACCGTCCTTAGACACTAACAACACCAGGGGAGTCGAAAGTGCGTTGCCAGCCTGTGTTTGGGGAAAATGGAGGGATGGGAGAGGAGAGAGGAGGGGAGGAGAAGGGAGGTCGGCCTCCAGCGCTCTCACTGACCGAACGAAACGCAACAATGCAAGCAATGCGTCGATTTTCTATGACAGGGTGGTAGTACCCCGGGCGAGCCGACCCGTTCATGCTGAAACCGGTAATAGCTTCCGCGTGGCTCTACCACCTACCACCTGTCTCTTTCTTAATCTGTGTCTCCCCGTTCTTTATTTCCGCATAAATCAATTATTTATCGTGGTAACCAAGATAATTAAAACTACCTTTCCACACATATATGATGAGGTTCAGCGTGGCTCTACCACCTACCCGATGTATGACATAATATATGACAATATTAATAAAAATAATTCATACTTCTGTATTTATAATATTTACTGAATTAAAACCCACAGCAAACGCAACATTTATCTAAGCCTAGAATCTGCCCGCGACTTCGTCCGCATTTTCAAATCGGACCAACAGTTCCTCAGATTACCCCCTACATCGTCACAAACTCACAAGTATAGATGAACTTAGTAAATTAATAAATACGGTATCAAACTAAGTACTTCACCGACATATGTATATTGCAATAAATTAGTTGGGTATAATATAAATAAAAATGCTAATACACCATTTCGTTTAAAGAAATTCACTTACACATTACTTTATCTCTCACGCGCCTTAAGCAAACGTGTCTGCCATTTAATTTCGGCTCTCCGATTGTGTTCCGATCGAGACCTTTGGCCTTACGCGTGTGAGCTGCCATATTTATAGTCAACATGAGATATAAAAACCATTTTCATATCAAATATTTAAATCGTCCAATGAAGAAGAATTACATCTTGGTTTAAAATGTATTTTGGATGTTTATTTTTTTAATGTTGTAAGAACAAGTTGCATACGATTTGTTAATTAATTCTATTGCACTATTCACTATCGTTGCAAGTCTTTGGATTTTCTTAGATTTATCTTTCTTCATTCACCAGTCTCTACGTAGAAATATATCGTTATGATAGATATATGGAAAAGTATTTAAACAGGTTTTTTTAACTAGCTTTTACCCGCGTCTTCCTTTGGTAGATTTGATCTATCAATCGATCAAACAATCGACCTTTTGTTCTAGATGACGTGGAACCTGATGTACAAAACAGTGACTAATAAAGTCATCTAAATGTACTAAATCTATCTACTTTGCTCTTGTACTTAAGTCGCGTCGTTATTAAAATTACAATAACTTTTGATGAATCGATTTTAATGAAACAAATACTAAACATTAATCGATGATATGCTTTATGATTTTTTGAAAATAATGTATCATGAACGCAGTACTATGTTGCATGTCCAAACAAACAAATAGACACACATTCTTAAAATTATTGAATTGTATTTTATTACTTATTCCTGTAACATTTTTTTTACAAAAATCTACAAAGTACCAGAATGAAAATGAAAAGAATTGGGTTATATAGCCACGAAAAATTTCTTCATAACGCTGTTTAAATCGTCTTCTGTAGACGTAAAGGCCATTATATACAAAGTACACATTCTTATTATATGTATAGAAGATTGCATGGACCGTACCTTATGTCATTTATTGTACACCTGACAATGTGTATGCAGAGTTTGGTTATAATCGGTTGAGTAGTAAAAGCGTAACAAACAAACTCACATTCAAATTTATAATATTAATTTTATTTTATATGAAGAATCAATAAAAAAGTGTGTGTGTACTTATGTACACGCGTTAGAAGTTATACTTCTATGGCGTAACAAGATAAAAAAAAATTCAAAAATTTTATCTTTCGCCTTATTCTACGTTTGTAGAAAAAACGACACTAACAATAAAAAAAAGTATTTGATACATTGAAAGTTTTAATACAAAGAAATAGAATCAACAAATACAAAGAAACAAAATGTTGACTATAGCTAACTTCAGGGTGTCGGTTTTTCGTGACGGTGTGCGCGCGCATCGTAAAAATTTACTCTCATTATTTTTCCCTAACGCGCCAAAAGTAGTATAACTTCAATATTTTAATTACATATTTAGGGGTCTAGCAACTTTATTGTTTGGAATTACAATTCATTTAAATTATAAGCAGAATTATATATTTGCATGTCGTACAATATTATAGGTACTATTCTGATTATTATATGGTTTTATGAGTATGTAGTTCCCCACTATAGATTTAACTTTTTAACGTATTTTAGTCTTGTTAATTCATTGTTCTGATAATAATTAATAAGCGTTCGATCGATGCGGACGCGTTGCTCGTGACCACCGAAGGGTGTCGTGATTGCGGCGTCTCTGACCCGACGCAGATTGAGATATCAAAATTCGCAATTTCAATCCCACGGTTGGTACACACATTTGTTTTATAGTTATCATTTACCTTGTAGTTGCCCTTAGGCAATATTTGTATTCACTTTGTGTATTTATTAGCAAAATATATATGCACACTTCTTATTTCCTACACAGGACGTGGAAAACAAGAACTGAATACCACCAAGTGACAATTACATCTTCGGAACTTATTTATAAAAAACAGGGTGTGTCGTAATGACACACGATAGAAGTGAAACTTTTGTATTACAGGGACGTATAATTATTTATTTATTAATTATTTTTGAACAACAGCATAGATCGTGTTCAGTGATCATCATGCCGCACGAACGCAGAACACGCAACCACGGATAAGGAGAGCGTATTAGCTCACTGTTCTCCAATACGCGCAGACAAGCGAGATACTGCTCCCGCTCTACCCGACACAGTGTTTACCTCCTCCATTTTTCGTCACACAAAAAAGTTGCAAACCAGAATTTCAAGATATAACAAGCTTAATTTCAAAACTACTCATATTCTAGTTTTGAAATGTATAAAAATAATATTTCAAAATGTACTACATTTTATAAAGACTGTTTTAGAAATTTAATATTTAACTCTGCTCTTCCAATACATTCTTGATAATTTAATATACCTATGTCCGTAACAAAAACTTAGAAAAGCTAGATTTAGTTAAAGTGCGGCAGGAATATTACACTAAAAATAATTATAATATGGCCGTTCCATTTTTCAAGTTCAGTAAAACCAGTAACAATTTTTTAGGTAATAGTTTTAGGTTCTATAACAAAGTTCCAAAGCACATTTCCGATTTGCTGGATAATAATTTAGCGAGCTATGTCGAGCGAGTTCTTTTTATATACTTAAAGACTATTATAATTGATTGGATCAATATCGAATCAGTTATAAACATATTCCTGTATTACAAAGCTATGTACGATGTAAAGATAAACCAGGTCGAGTTTCTTGCCGCTTCTTCTTGCACACTGGTTTGTTTTCCAAGTCAGTGGTAATTTTGATGATCATAAGAGCCTTTGCAGGACCTGAATTGAATAAAATATTTTTGATTTTGATCACAACATTAGGACTAACAGACGATGTTATCTGTGATACTAAACTAACTTTAGTAAGAGGCCAATTTTCAATTGTAACTGTCGGAGTGTTCTTTTTTCAAATACTTGACTACAATCTCGTCTAATGTTAAATAACGATGCGGTCTAAAGATCGCAAACAGGTTAAACTTAGCGAGGAATTAGCTCTCCAGTACATCTGTCGGAACACACTAATAGACTTTGGCTACAGATTTGCAACTTGATGGTTAGAGAAAGCTCTACCACCATGTTATGGTTTCAACTTCATCGAATTTGTTCAAAGAACCTTTTTTTAACGTAAACTTTGCTTTATTAGATACATTTTTATTGAAATAACTAGCGGGCCCGGCAGACGTTGTCTCGCCCTGATTATGAAAAAATCCTTGACAAGTTATATACTAAAACGGTCCTCATCAATCTCTATATCCACCAGTGAAATCCGCATGAAAATCCGTTCGGTAGTTTTAGAGTTTATCGCGAACAGACAGACAGACAGACGCGGTAGGAGACTTTGTTTTATACTATGTAATGATGATTTGGATTAAAAGTCTCGAGCTTGCTTTTGCTCAGTGGCTTTTTTGCGAGCGAGTAGCCTTGCTAGTGTTACTTTCTAAAAATATGCCACTTTTCTCTAGACTTAAATTTCAAATATATTTACTCGTCTATTACAAGGCAAGTTGATAGATAATATTCCGTGTCTGTGCTAAACACTTTGTGTAAGAGCCACAACTAAGGAGTGAAAGAGCTGCATGCGTCCCGGGACCCGCGCTTTGCCGACCACTAGACTAAGCCGCCATCGCTTCTATAGATACCTGTGGACATATTTTCATTTTAACCAGGTGGACCTAAAAAATATCCCACCGTTAAGTTCATCACGCTGTTTTCCATCACCAAAAATTCAGGTATAATATTCTAAGTTACGTTTATCATACCAGTGGCTGAACTAGCCACTACTTAGCTAATATCGTTTCAAACCTTACTTTTATGTTTATTCTATAGCAGCTGCAACATAAAAAATCTTGTTCTGGTATAATTACATCAATTTGATAGACGAGTAACAAATTCTTTCATAGCTTATTAAATATTTATGTTCTTGTTATACTTGATGGCTTCACAAAATAATCATCAATAAATAATACTGTAACAGCTTGTTCCGAGGTGATTCTATTTGCACTTTGCTCAATAACTTCTTTTATCTGCAATCAACGTTATAGTAAGTGCTACAAAGGGGCTAATTGCTTTTGCTCGCAAACGATTGTATCCATTGCACAAAGCTCACGATGGGCTTGACTCCTTTGATAGATGCTCTGATATATAATTTAGTACTTTGAGATTAATCAACACCTGAAGCGATCTGTGTGAACGTTCGCTTCTAGAATATAACAGCTTACTAATTTTAATCATAAATAAAAAATATGAATATTGTTCAAAATATGAAAAAAAAATAACTAAAGCCAATAAAGATTTTCTTCTAGGCCACATCTATTCTTATTGACCAAAGAATTTTAAGATAGTCTGCATACGTATAGTAATAAAAGACTAAAAATGTTGCAAAAATTAAGAAAGCCCAATGTCATGTATTATCAAACCGTGCTTGCAAATACTTCGTCCGCGTAGAATTTAGCAACGAAATATTATGTGTAAAGATGCGTGTGTGGCGCGCGTGGTTCTAGATACTGCTTAGCATATTATATTTAACGGAACCCTATCTTTTATCCTAACATAAAAGTTAAAAAATTAGGTTACTCCTTATAATATTAGCCAGTACCAGGCCCAACAAAATCGGTTCAACCGTTTTGGAGATGGTTTTCGTTAATTTAAATAAAAACCTGTTAACTTAACATTGAAAACAGATAGGTACTTCAATGTAATTCATATGTATAAATCTATCTTAAGTATATGAAATCCTCAAGTTACCTATTTGTTTCAACTATCAACCTTACAGTTAAAGTAATAATTATGTTTGTATTTAATATACCCTCCAGCTGGAATTGAGCCATTTCAATTTATAAGAGAAATCTAGATAAAGAACTCTGGCTCGGTGTTTATGTTTCAATGTTATACAAAACCATATAGTTCATAGGTAGTTTAAAGTTATTTTTATTGACATCGCATTCTTCACGCACAATGGGAAGATATATTTATGGAGGCCAGCATGATGATGACTAGCGCTAATATACTCGTATTGCTTGACTCCTCGACGCTTACCATATAGGCAAATTCTAATAAGGAATTATACCTAGACAATTTGACCTGGCCGTGAAGCGGTCAGAAAGGACGCTACCGCCAGAAGGGTTTCCCTGGTGCGGTTTCCCCGCTCTCTCTTCTAAGGAGTGAGCGAGAAGATTCTCGCGTACAACAGCACAGAATCCCGAAGTTTTTGATTGTCATCCAATAATTGGCAGGCTCGGCAATCTCTGATTGACATTTGTTATTAAGTCTGAACACAGAAATCTCATTAAGATTTGAAGACAAATCTGCACATTTTAGAAACAATCACTCTTTAATTCAATATAGATTGAACTCTTTATAGTAGCCAGGTTAATTAAGCGAATGCATGAAGTACGTAAGAAATTTTATATTAAGTGTGTAAGTATCAAGTTATTTACTCAAATAACAAGATATGTATCATTTAATTCAATGCGGTCAAAATCCTTTAACAAATTACCTGCCATATGAGGTAAAACTATTGTTTTGGTTTTTTAAGATACAAGCAAATATTAAAATTCATGAGCACTACCAAATACGTGTCATTTATAACAATGTTCGTTGAATATTTTGTTTCCTGTATTAAAGTTTTTTAAGTATCGTTTATTCGTCGCCTTTGCAAATAAACACGACATTAATATCAAGCTACGAACAATCTTATCAAATGTAATATCGTGAAGCTCAATAACCTGTAGAACTACCAGTCAGATACTTTTTTTTTAGGTCTGTATAGGTTATTTATTAAGGCAGGTTAATAAAGGTTATGTAATAGTACGCTATAGCTCCCTGGAGGGAAACAATGTTTATATAAAAAGTAGGTCAGGGATTAGGTTAAACGAAGAAGGAAACAATGGAACGCCTGATCTACGTAATGCAGCGCAGGACATCGGGAGGGTTAATTACATTGTTTTTGATAGTCTATAATATTATAATGAAGTAATATTATCTACTTATTTAATGAACTGTCTAATTTTTAATAATTTCTCTATGTTAATTAACTGTGCTCCAGTTTCTATCGCTAAGTATAAACTTTACTTATTACAGTTACATCATACGTGCTTTTAATTCCAACGAAGAGTAATTAAAAATGTTTCATTTATGGTTTTAAATGGCTGATCAGCGACCATAGTTCTATTATTCATTATAGTGACAGTTTAATTGTTGTTATAAACATTTATAATCCTATTACTTTACAAATAGAACCCAAAATTGTTTGAGCACTCACAGGTTTGTGTACATTACCTAATTAAAGAATATATTGTATTAATTTCCTTGGGCTATCTTGAATTGGATCATTGTTATTTTATTTAGATAATTATTGTGTACGTGTAATTTATTCGACTCGATTTACAGTTTTTAATGAGTGTAATTTTACTTACTAATATCCTACTACATCATTTTTAATATTACAGGGTAACTTTAAAAATCGTTCTTCTAATTCAAATTAAGGAAACTTAAATTATAAGCACCACATAAATACATATATATCAAATAACTAAATATAAAAATTACATTTCATTACAAAAAACTAATATTTGTCTGCAGGAAAATGTACTACTTCAACGTTGCTGTTATCGCAATCGTTCTTATGACCAAAGTTCCTACGCGGAACTTTATTAATATATTAAGAAGAGATTTCCATCACATGTCTAATAGCTTGTATAATTACAAAATGTCAGTCATAAAGTCAAGCATAAAGTTGAATAATGTGTATCTTACTTCAATACTCTATGTAGGTGCCTTGGAACCAATGAAAATGATGATGATTCAGTGGTTAATATGCTCAGACAGCACCTTGATCCACGTAGGTTCTATTTCTTGCAAATGAACTGATAGCTTTCGTCGAAGGAAAGTATTGTGGTGGAACCATCGTGGTAGTACTTTTCTAAGTTTGTCTGATTAACATCTTCAAGGTGAAATCAGTCACTAAGCACGTATATGACTATACCAGCAGCTCCACTTAAGAGTCAGTCCTCCTCAATGACTAGCATTCTTACTGTCTTAGACCAGACCCTTATTAAACAATAGGAAAGATTGTGATCAAATACTAAAGTATAAAAAATTAAAAACCTATGCGGCTCGTGGGAGACAAGTGGTTTAACCGGTGGAATATCAATCGGATGTCCGTAGGTTCTTTGATTGAAGAAGGCGTTACTTTGTGGAAATCCATCATTAAATATCATAGTGGCCGCTACTTTGTTACGAGCTCGCATCGGAAGAGTCAACATCGATCTGAAGATGCTCAGTGATCGAGCGAAACACGTTTAGACGTAGTAGTGTTCAATCAATTCCAAGCGGAAGTGCAAAGTAGCGTCCTCTATAATATTTCTCCGTAGGTTCGACCCTCGGCTTGTACCAACGAATTTTACAAAAATTCGCTTATATTCAATAGAAATTGGTAACACTAAAGGCTGACAGTGAAGAAAAACATCATGAGGTAACCTGAATCTAAGAAACGTTCTTATAAAACAATATAGAATTAGTATTGATTGTGGATTTCTCAGTGCTAGAAATCGCCTACGTCGTGGGCTGATGCGCTGATTATGTCCATACCTTCCTTCGTGAAGAGGCCTATGGCCTTATAGTGAATCTCTTACAGGCTGATGATGATACGACGTAGAAAAGTATTGTTATTTACATTCCATTTATCCATAATTGAATAGATATGCAAAAAGGCCACAGAAACTTTTAAAATTACATTTTACTTTAGATTCTATAATAAAAGTCGAAAAGTCAATAAGCAATTTAAATACTGTGTGTCAAACGGTAAAACTGAACTTTATTAATCTAAATCTCGAAACAACTGTTTCGCAGTTCAACTTATTACTGCGTTTACGATATCATATAAATACTTTATATGTAAAACTCATAAAGATAATAATTTGTAGTCGTACAATGATATGCGCTAAACATTCAAGACAGCTCATTTAGAACCGTTGCCCGCGCCCAGAGGCAGCTGTGTCCCCACTAAGTATGTATTATTGGGAACTCTTGCATAAATACGATGTCGACCCATAAAACCAATCACGTAGAGAGCCAATTTTTGAAATTAACTTGTCGTGAACCTCGTAAGCCCCTATAAATTGTCTGATCGAAAATTTTGTATCCATCATATTCGCAATTGCAAAAAAGTTATCTTCCGAGTATTATTCATGAAATGTTGTCCTAAATATTATAATAATAGCCGATGGTCCTGGTTAAATTTATGTAACATTAAAGTATTTATCGATAAAAATGTTCCTTGTAATAAAATACACAACAAATGTATGTTTTACAGTAGTACAAAAAAGAAACATGCTTGTCATTACTTGTATATTATAGATACTACTTTAGTATAGACTAGCGGGCCCGGCAGACGTTGTCCCGTCTTGATTATAAAAAAATCCTTGACAAATTATATACCAAAACATTCCTCATGGATCACTTTATTTACAGGTGAAAATCGTATGAAAATCCGTTCAGGAGTTTTTGAGTTTATCGCGAATAGACAGACAGACAGACGCGGTGAGGTACTTTGTTTTATACTATGTAATGATAATGTTTTCGTCGCTTTTTGTACAGTACTTTTCTCTGATTTCTTTCAAGGATTTTATAATTATTTACAGTTCTTGTATGCTATAATCTATATTAATTTGACGACATTTCTTTTGATAAACTCATCGAGTCACTAGAAGCAAAATGGTTTAAGCTTCATACAATGTTAGACCTCATAAAGTACGGATCAAAAGATAATTTGGCAGTATAATTTAAAAAAAATACAGAATATATTACAAATCTTGAAAAATTTGACTAATAAACACATTATGCAATGTAAAATGACAATTTTTATGTAAAATGTATTATTAAATTACGTATTCCTTTCTAAGAACTTTTTATTAATGAATCATGAAATTTACAATTTATCTATTGGTTTATTCTTTCATGAAGAATAAAAAAAAATTAAAAACATAGCAACCGGCATTTTGAGATTTCAATCATAATTCGGAAGCCGAGGGTTCAACTGTACGCAAATCCGCCCAACGATTATCGACTTATTCGCAGGGCATATAAACATACTGGTCTACGTTTATTTCATAAAAAAATAGATATTATAGTTGTATGCCTATCTACCGATGACTTTTCCTCCTAGTGCTATGGTAAAATAATGTATATGCAATGAGTAATTTTTCTTTTTTTTTTATTGTAGCACGGGAAAATGACTGCGCTATGCCTATAGGTAAGCACAGTGCAATCCAAAAACAATGGCGACCACCGAGCGACACACTATCCATCGCCGGTCGCCGCTGTCATGCCGGCCTGCAAAGAGCTGGATATATACAGGCTGATCCCGAAACGCGACTCGCAGAAGCGAATCACTATGATGGGCTTTTTCGCCATATACATGGTGGTTGCGACCCAGTCAGGCTATAAAACTCTACCACCCCGCTTTCACCATTGCCTCGTTCGTTATTCAGCAGGGTGCACCACGTGCAGGTGAGGTTGGCTTGGATGTCCCAAGTCTTATGTTGTTATTCGACACCCTTTTACACTCCGGAACTTTTTACACTTGACTATAGATGTTGGTCTCACGTATCTTGACAGCTTCACTGAACCTTTCAGGCGAGTACTTAAGAGATTCAGCCATATGGCAACACACAGTCGTCACTTTGTCGTGCTTTTAGTATTATTTATATACTGGTAATTGCTTGAAGTTTACGTTTCTTTATCGGTAAGTTATCGGTTCTTTTGGCTTTTCGCGTAACTACATATGGAATAAAACGTACAAAAGACATTTCAATCAAAGAATAAATGATACTATAAGGTTGTGTCTATTTTTAGGGTTCCATAACTCAGGGTGAAAAAACGAATTCTCAGTTGCCTGTCTATCAAAATGTCTGCCTGCGTGGCTTGATACCGTCCAGTCTGTCAAGGTCAGATATTGGTTTAAAAAAGTTTCTAGATTAATACAATAAAGAGACGTAGGTACAGGGATAGGATAACAATTGGCGACTAACAGATCATCAAAACTTATAGGATATTTCCTGGGGATTTATAAACTTGAACTTTAATAAAAAGAAAGATATTTTGGCAAAATATATAGAACAGATCTAAAAATAATACAAGTCAAATTTCGTCTAGAATTAATATGCGGCAAAGTTATATTTACTGTTAATTTTATACTGTACACTACAGTAACAATTGCAAAAGAAAAGTTTGTCACTTAAATTTATGCCGAATCTTTGGAAAATATGATATATAAAAAATATACTTTTTTTATTAATACCATTGGTGGCAAACGATCACGCGGGTCACCTGATGGTAAGTGATCACCGCCGTAATGGACACCTACAACATGTGGGAAGTCACAGATGCATTTCTAGCCCTTGGAAAGGAGTAAGCTCGTTTCTTGAAAGATTACAAATTGTAATGGTCCGGCAATACTGCCGCTGGGAGTTCATTCCAGAAAACTGACGTATGCGGAAAAAACACGTAAAAACCGCACAGAAGACGACTCCCAAGTATCGAAATGACACTGATGGAATTTCAGTCCGTGACGTGTCGTTCGGTAACGGAACTCAGCAGCAGGTATCAGTCCGAACAACTTTTCAGAGCACTCTCCGTGGTGGATCTTGTAAATGATATAATTACCATATTAGTACGGAACCCTCGGGTTACGAATTTTATACGCTACTTGACCAAATATTAACATGTGCGTATGTACTTATAGAAATACGACAGTTTGGTTTCACGAAATTGAAATCCACTACTGACGCGGGTGCAACGCTTATAAGTTATATATTGAGGGCCTGGGAGGATTCGCATGATGCAATTGGTGTGTTCTGCGATCTGTCTAAGGCCTTTGATTGCGTTGACCATAGTACGCTTATTCTAAAATTAAAACATCATGGTATTTGTGGATATTTTCTCGACCTTCTAGTCTCCTATTTAAAAGATCGTTGTCAGAAAGTTAGCATACAAGGGGTAACCTCTGCAGGATCCTTTGCGCGAATTGGTGTCCCACAGGGCTCTATTCTAGGACCGTTCTTGTTCTTAATATACATAAATGATCTGCCGCTAATGGTCAATAACTGTGCTGACATGGTGCTTTTTGCAGACGATACTTCAATTATATTTAAAGTAAAAAGGACAGATTCAGAGGTTGGGCACATAAAGAATACTTTAAACGAAATTTCTCATTGGTTTGCATTAAATAACTTAGTACGTAATACAGGTAAAACAAAATGTATGAGATTTATTTTGCCTAACGTGCCACAGGTTGATAGTAGCATCAAGATCGAAGGGAATTTTGTAGGGTTAATTGATAATACTGTATTTTTGGGTATCACACTAGATTCAAAATTACAATGGGGTCCTCAAATTAAACAATTGGCAAGCAAATTAAGTTCTGCTGCATTTGCAGTACGTAAGATTCGTCAGCTAACTGATATTGCCACTGCTAGGTTAGTCTACTTCGCCTACTTCCATAGCCTAATGTCTTATGGCATTCTGTTGTGGGGGACAGCAGCTGAGGTAGACACCATATTTTTATTATAAAAACGAGCAGTTCGAGCAATCTACAATATGAGACCTCGCGAATCCTTAAAGACCAAGTTCAAGGAGTACGGTATCTTAACTCTGCCCTCCCAATACATTCTTGACAATTTAATGTATGTCCGTAAGAACCTAGAAAAGCTAGATTTCGCAAAATACCGGCACAATCTAAATACTAGAAACTGTGACAAACTGGTTGTCCCACGTTTTAGACTTAGTAAAATCAGTAACAGTTTTTTGGGAAATAGTGTTAGATTTTACAACAAAGTCCCAAAGGATATTACCGATTTGCCGGATTGTGAATTTAAGCGCCATGTCAAGCGGGTTTTGGTGTCAAAAGGCTATTATAGAGTGGATCAATATGTGAACGATGGTGATGTCTGTAATTGACTCATCTCTGTGCATCCATTAAAAACGTTTGTGAAATTTACTATTATATAGAATATATTATTATTCTAAATATTATATATATTTGTTAAAAAGATAAACCAAATCGAGTTTCTTGCCGGTTCTCCTCGATGGCTGGGTTGTTTTCCGAACCGGTGGTAGTTTTGACGTTCATAAGTGCTTTCTTAGGGCCTAAATTGAATAAAGTGTTTTTGAATTTCAATTTGAAATCCTTACTAATATTATGAATGCGAATTTGAGTTTGCGTGTTACACTTTTACACGTAAACTACCGAACCGATTGTCATCAAAATTTGCATACACGTTGTTAGACATATAGAAAAGGACATAGGAATTCCTTTCATTCAGAAAATTCTGTGCGGTCTGAAATAGTAATACGATAAGCCTAGGCGACTGACCCACCTACGCCACCTACTCAGATATCTACTTAAACTAGCCTAACACAATTTTATGTTTACTATAGTTTTCATAATACTCTGTTTCGCCAATAACTGTACTTGTAGGTATCTACGTTAACTGATGTGGTGTCTCAACACGATACTCTTGAAATATACTATTCAAAATGTATATCCTTATTTATACTTTATTAATAATTAGCTGACCCGTGCCCACTTCGTTGGGCGGTAATAGGCATTATAAAGTTACAACTTTATTCTAGAACTCAATCCTAGAACGTTTTCGTTCGGCCATTTTTTCTCCGACTCCCCAGATATTACCCCCTACAACCTCACAAACTTTACCTCTTTATAATATTAGTATATATAATATAATTAGTTAATAGCTTCTGCTCGCGACTTTATACGTGTGGAATAGTTATTTTGGGTTAAGGCGCAGCGGAAGCTCTCAAAAGGAAAAAATACCCAGATTTTAAAACATTTTTCGTTCTTGCTCCGCTCCTATTGGTCTTAGCGTGATGATACATATCCTATGACACTCACAAATAACGTGGCTTTCTATTGGTTAAAGAATTTTCAAAATCGGTTTAGTAGTTCCTGAGATTACCCCCTACAACGTCACAACGTCACAAACTCACAAACTTTACCTCTTTATAATATTAGTATAGAAGTATAGATTGTCAGTACAATATCTATTAAACAAGAGTGTAAACTCTTTACAACGTCCTTCGTAATAACGAAAAACTTTATATAACGTAGAAATTAGTTCAATTTGGTTGGCTTACCACAAAACCATTTATCTATACTCTTCGCTCCATATAACGAAACCTCTTTATAACGAAAAATAATGCGCGATCCCTTGATATTCGTTATAAAGAGTATACACTGTATATTTCAATTCACGTCATGGATGACATATATGATAAATAGGTCAATGACCAAATTCATAGTATTCTTGATTTTTATTTACTACAGGCACGTAAATTAATAACATTATTATAATAATATGCCTAATACAAAGAATGTTATATAGACCAGGTTAATTTGCTGTCCA
Source organism: Antheraea yamamai (assembly GCA_036509395.1). Lineage (NCBI taxonomy): Eukaryota > Metazoa > Arthropoda > Insecta > Lepidoptera > Saturniidae > Antheraea > Antheraea yamamai. Next base: position 14,963,907 of record AP028436.1, on the reverse strand, counting down.
AATAAAATTATTAGTTTACTCGGTAGAACTCGAATAAAGAATGCAAGTTTCTTGAATTTTTGCCTCAAAACGACGATGAAACATTAAGTATCTAGTCGTTAATTAAAAGGGCGCAGGTGTATGCGCCATTACATGCATATGACAGCTAAGCCCTATCTTCGGATCGTAATTTATGAAATAATCGCGAACGTTGCATCTATGAATATCAATTACAGTGACTTTTATTATCTTTTTCGCCATCTAAGCAAGTGATTTTTATAATCTAATAATTTTATTATACATTATCATAATATAAAATGATATATCCAGTGATTGATTTATTATACTTTCTAGGAAATTGTGTCTTTAAAACCGAGCCGGGTACGCTTTTTTTCATAACATATATTAATATCGGTACGAACACATGCCTTTCTGAAGTGTCACTATTATAATATAGCAAATATTACAGTGCTAGCTGTGCCCGCGACTACGTTCGCGTAAAATTTCAGTTATAAACACGGTTGTTAATCAAATCATAGGTTTGTAGTGTAATAAGCAAACGTATAATCGGTCTATCAGGAAATCCAAGTAACACTCTGTGAGCACTGTGGCTATTTATCCGAGCAGAGCTTCGCCCTACAATAACTTTGACATAGAAATGAATGTCCGATTTTATTTATTTTCGAACTGACTACGCTATTGGCCTTGTAAAGCCTTCACAGCTTCACCGGACTACTAAAGCGAGCGCTTAAGGCACTCAACCAATTTTGTTTAGGCAACTAACTCAAGGGTGCACGGCACACCTCGCCTTGGGCTGTTGCTGATATCCCGGATCTGATCTAGAATGTCCGATTAACGACGTCTTGCCTTTTATAGGCCGAACTCTCTAATAGAATGGCGCTAGTGTTAATGTTCCGGTCGCGTATCGGACGTGTTGTAGCGGTACCGGAAGTAGATGTTTAAATCATTTGAATATCATGTTAGCTTATAAAACTATTATAAAGGTCATATTAAATCATTCAAATTAATTATAAATATAGAAATCATTACAGTAGTGTATTTTAAAACTAGACATCGGCGATTTACATCCTTTGTGAACGATTTACTTCTTCAAAACGCAGCATGGCACTACAGCATCTAGTTGTAGATCGTATGTACTTGAAAGAAACTACGGCTACATTTATTTTTGATGAATGCACAATGAGAGGTATTAGTTCCGGACATCAAAATTGTTCACATATTGAACCACCCTATAATAAGCTTTATCTTTTGTGTTTTCTTATAAGTTCTTTCTTACATATATAGGAATGTGTTATATATGTAAAACATGACCATTATGTTATACCGGTGTATAAATTATTTATTAACCATACCAAATTTCGTCAAAATCCGTTCAGTACTTTTTGCGTGAATTCCGGTACAAACGGCAAATAGACAGACAGACATGAGTTTTAAAAACTATGGAAATGTTGTCGGTCATTGATTCTTAGCCCCACCAGAGTATTTTTTCTTTTAAATATTTAGTGTACAGATCTCGTCCCTTTAGTCTTTTTTTATATGTATACATTTTCACAAATTATTACGTGATCTGAATCCTCTATGATATACTAATATGATAATATGATGATGATACTAACATTTTCCTGAAACTTATTCACGTTCTGTACGAAATGAAACTACTCGCGTACCATCTATTGCACATTCAAACACCCTCACCAACATGCACATATAAATTCACTGGATTTCCTTTGCGGTATGACTTCCCACTTTTATAGGAATACAAAGGGGACTGACAAAGTAGCATTATTTCTGTTATATAAATAGATGCAAATACTACTAGATGTATAATTACAAAATTCCAATACACTTAAAACGAAAATATTTTATTTACAGGATTGATTACTCTAACCAAATATATATCGGAAAACTATATATGTATTTGTTAAACCGTAGGAAAAAAGTTGTAATTTTTTTAATTCGACATAATGACTATACTGTACTTGATGATAAGTACAGTGTAATCCAGAATCATCGGAAATCATCGACAGATATAGAATCCATCTGCCGTCACAGATATCATGTCGGCCTACAAACTTCTCCACAGCTGGATACATGCCGGCCAATCTCGAAATACGACAAACAGAGTAGAATCAGTATAACGGGTATATCTCCATGCGTATTATAGTAGCTATCCAGTAGAGCTCACTGTACCCCTAATTTGATTCAAAATCAAAAATATTCTATTTAAGCCCTGAAACGATCTTATGAACGTCAAAACTACCACCGGTTCGAAGAACAAGCGAGTCATCGACAAAAATTGGTAAGAAATTCGATCCGTTTTATCTTCTCTTCATATATTTTAACAAACCTAGATAGCTGTTACATTTAATTTGGCGGATGCACAGTAGGACGTAATTTCCAGACATCACTATCGTTCACTTATTGATCCACCCTATAATAGCATGTAGATATTAAAACCCGCTTGGCATACTTACTATCTACTCACTTACTATCCGGTTACGGTATCCAGTACTATCTGGCTACCGCTATATATGAGTTCGCCTCAGAACCCAACATTTCTACGCGTGCCATTAGAGCATACTGGCAGCCATTGTTTCTGGTGATTGCAATATAATCGCACCCACTCACCATATCCTAATATTGCCAATCTGAATGTAGCATTTTGAAGCCTGAATCCCTGTTACCGTTCCGCTCTTATGAAGTAAGTAAGAGAATCGATATATTAAGAACATACGCATTTCCTTATACTAGTGGGCGCCCAGTGGTCGACATTCGACCATAGTTCATTGAATTTTTAAAGTTTGAACTTTGTTAGGGTTCTTTTATCAAAGGGTATTATAACCTCTATAATCAAAGGCTTTCATCATGCCTACACAGTTATTTGCCACTTTTTTTCAATTATATAAACATAAAAAAAATCGATGTCTAAATGAAAATTGAAATTAATTATAAATTTGAAGGTGGTAAGGCTCTTAAATACTAAGTAAACATAACTTTACGAAAATAAAAAAAAATTATCGGACCCCTTCATGACACAATTTTCAATTAATTTTACACGACATCATGGGCGCGTGGTGTTTCTGGGTGATATTGAATTAAATATAGTCTATACATTATGAGGAATAGTGATGTACCCAGTATCATCATTTGAAAAGTAATGGATACACAGTAGAATCAAATTATGAATCCAAAACAAAGATGTTTATAATACTACCATTAACTTTTGAAAATGAATTCATTTTTGTTCATAATTCTACTGTACTAAATATAATTGCTACATCAAGTTAAACTGCATCATTGTAACCGCGGAGATATAAGTCATGGATTACTTTCATGACCAAACAAATTTTCTTATTTTGATTTTACAAAGTATTTTTCGCTCATTTTCTATTGTATCATCATTTGAGTACACCATAAAGAAATACTAAACATTAAAATATTGACATTGACTTTGGAAATATTACTTTACTCTTATGGCAACATGAAGTGAAAGCAGTCTGTCACATAAAAATTTTGACATTCAATAAAACCAAAGAGAATAATAATTATTTCAGTAGTTCCATAAATTTACTAAAGATAAATTATTTATCAATTAATATTTGTATATTATGAATTTACATATTATATTATTCTAAAATTAACCTACAATTTGACCAGTTGATTTCAAAGGGCATATTGTAAGGCATGCAACGTCATTCTTGTTAAAAATATTTAAAAGGTAATTGGAACGTAAGAAGGTTGAAGGATGTTCGAAACGTCTTTTTCATTTACATATATTGGTGGCGCCGCTGCGTTGTCGACGTCACCGAAGGGGCGTGGGTTTCTATGCTAATTTAAGTGGACTGTATATACGGGGGTGCTATATTTGATATTCAACTATTGCGATCAGCTACCAAGAGGGAGACAAGGGTAGGAAGGAAACTTGGCACATACCTCGCGCGCTGCAGTTTCCACGTGGCTAGCCGGCTAGGTGATTCTCGTTGCTCTCCACTGGGTTTTCTCCCACACAACACTTATTGTTTATAATGTATGTCGGCACGTATGTAGCGATGCGTTTATTTCTCACTCGACCAGGCGAAAATTCAAACTATTTGCATGCGGCGCGGTACGACAAAAATGGACGCGGCGCGGGCAACAACACTAGTGATAGTAGTGGCGGCGCGTCCGACGCGCGCGGCGCGGCGCGGACAACACTGGCGATAGTAGCAGCAGCAGTGGCGGCGCGTCCGACGCGCCACCGAATATAAGCATGTGCCATAGGAAAGGGTAATTGGGGCTTGAAAGTGGCGTGATCTGATCACAATAATGCGGGAATTTCAAATATATATAAAGCGGCGCAACCCTATATGTTGTGTAAAATTCAAGCAGTAGTGTGAGTAATGTATATTTTAATTAATTTAATATGATTGTAATGAATTTTATATAAAAAAAAAATAGCTTTGTGCACTTCTCTGCCATATAAACTTTAACTATGCCAAATTTCAAGTTCATCCGTTCGCGCAATTCGCTTAAAAAGGGGTACAAAGTTTTGGCTTCACGTGTTAATATATAAGATATGTTATAATATCATTGTTGAATGTAGAATAAAAAAGGGTAATTGGAACGTAAGGGTAAAAAAAAATACATACAGTCGAGCATAGCAACCTCCTTCGTAACCTTTTTTGAAGTTTGGCAGTATGGATTAATTCCTTCGCCTGTCCTATTGGACGAATATTATTACTACTTATTTGAAGTCCGTTATTGACGGATGTCAAAATGTCTTTTTTATTTACATGTGTGTATATGTTGTGTAAAATTGGAGCAGTAGTGTGAGTAATGCATATTTTAATTAATTTAATGTACTTATAATGCATTTTATATAAAATAAATAGCTTTCTGCACTTCTCCTCTATATAAACTTTAACTATGCCAAATTTCACATTCATCCGTTCACGCAATTTTCTTAAAAAGGGAAATAAGTTTTGGCTTCACGTATTAATATATATGATAACCTGTACGCTTACATTTGATAGTGATGTTGTACATATATCGATAAAATTAATATTATAACATTGAAAAACAATTTCATTATTTCATCATAGCTTAAAACTGCTATATACGGCCATAATATGCCCAATACTGAATATTCAAATTCACGAACTGTTAACCAAGATAACTAATCGAATAATCTAATCCAAATTTGAATTATTCAAACAATTCAAATAATTATAATCATCCGAACATTTTTCAAATTCAATATCAAATTAGAATAGATTAATTAATTCAGGTAATGTGAATTATTCCACTATTTCGATTCATTCGATTAGTTTGAATACTGAAATATACGTTTAAAATTCGTATCGAATACCACTATTTGATTTCATTAGAAAATTATTTGCATATCCCTAATTCCCATCTTCCTAAAAGAACGTTACATAATAAAATATAGTTTTATCACATCAGCCTATAAAAGACCCACTGTAGGGTCATAGACCTCTTCCCTAAAAAAGGTATGGGCATAATCACCATGCCAGCCCACGACGTATTGGTGATTTCAAATTCCGATAAATCCACAGTTTTGTATTTTCCTACATACAGTACTACTAGAGGAATATGTCTCAGGTTCAGTTTTCCTCACAGTGTTTTCCTTCAAGGTCAGTTACCAATTCAAAATAATAAATGTATGCGAATTATTTATTTCGTCCTAATTATTTTTATAACACTTACTCTGCAATCTTATTGCATTAAATTTACCTCATAAAATAAAATATACGATTAAATCAACTCACCGATTTCATTAAAATCTCTTGTGGAGATTTTTAATTATTCTCACTTATCATTGTGATAGCAAATATTTTTCAACGAGAGAATTGATTGTAGAGAATATGATTAAAAATATATTTATATTTACAGCGCAGTTCGAACTTTCAAGTGTAAAAAAATTACTTTATTAGTTACATTTCTCCGGATTTCAGAATACCACGATTCTTTCTTTATTTTTAATTACCAATGAAATTTATAATGAGGCTTCTATATTTATATGAATAATCAATATTCATTTTATTTAAATTTTATAGCTCGCGTGACCGCAACAAGGTTGACGTAATAAAACTGTATATAGCAGGTGCACCGATTAACTAACATCAGATCTGAAACATGAACTTGTCAAATATGTTTTAAATAGGTAAGCTGTCAACTCAAAGTAGACCGCATGAAATGCCAATAACGAAACAATTATGTATACACCATTAGAATATTTGTATGTATTTTAATTGAAGCTGCTATCCTGAATGCATTTCCCGTCAGCAACACCCAAAGAATCACTCTGTTTTTAATTGTTTATTTATCCCCCTCAAGGGATGATTTTTCGAAAATTTTTCTTTACATCTTCTCACTTATATTATTATATATATTGTGTAAAGGCTCTCGAGCATATGTCCTGCTTCTAGAGTAATAGGCTGTAAGCCTTCAAATTATAACAAGAAATTACTACCTTAAAGTTGACGTTTAAATAGGAAAATACGACCCAAAAACAGTACGTTTTGAGGTAGATTCCCTATCAAGATAATTTCTTTTTTCGATACATTTATCTAAGAAAACCGTGGAGTCTTCATTAATATTATTTTGTACTTTATTAGGCAGAAGCTTATATATTAAAGGTAACATTCAACTGTCTGTCTGTTCGTTTGTTTGTTTATAACACAGATATAATTGACTCAATTTACATTACTATTTTTTATAATCAAAGGTAAAGTATCTAGCTAGGTTTTAGTGTATGTTTTGTTATATTAGATAATAGGTTAAACATAAATGAATCGGCTAAAAATGACTACCAATACATTTTGTTGCTCTTTTTCAACAAACCATTAAATATTAATGAGTGTAATGCAGTAGACAACAAAAAAAACCGCCTTTATCGGACATAACCAAATTTGACATATTAAATGTCACATGCAAAATACAAATTTAATATAATCCTACAACAAACTGTTGTATAAGCTTTTGGTTCGCCTGTTATAACTTACATCATAGTCATTATAGAAATTTTCCTTTTCTTTTCAATACTATATATGATTAAACATCAAAATATAATATACAAGTATATTGTATATACAAAAAAGGATTTATAATAGAATCACATATAGACCTAGGTATATGTTTATAAATATTACAATATATCTACACCAATAGTAAGTACCACCACAATCAATGTAAATTATTTTCGTAACATTTACTTATATATATATATATATATATATATAACAGTTGTATAATATAATGTCGATTCTAAGGTTTTTCTTGTCGTATTTGCAGTCAGCCGACGACTTTAGCAGGTGCTGCCCAGGCGCACACTTCTTTCATTAAAATTAATACCAATGTCGCGTGTGCACATTCTTACTTGATAACGCCTCGACGTAATTAAGGTACTTCACACAATACATTAATATTACAGATGCATCAAATATATTTTGCCTCTTTTAAACAGTCATAGCTTTTGGTAAGATGTAATTTATTTTCTACCTACTTTAAAATAGAGTTTATTTTTGCTTACTTTATAGTTGGTTGAAGATAGTTTGGTAGATGATCTCAGAACGAGCTAATCTCAGGAACTACTTGGTCCGATTTGAAAAATTATTTCAGTGTTAGATCGAGGAAGGCTATAGGCTATATTATATATACGACCAATAGGAGCGGAGCACCAAACACGAATGTTTCAGAATCGGGGATATTTTTTCCTTTTGAGAGGTTTTGCTGCGTGTTAACGTTAGCCCAAAGTTGTATTATAAGCATTAAGGCTTCTGTATATAGTGTGCTATGTGGTATAACTTAACCGATAATGTCGAAAACAGAAGACAGGCGCGCGCCAGCCACGCGCCCAACGGTACTTCACAAACTCTTAACAAGAATTCGGATTCGATTAATACATTTCGCGTATGGTATCCGATTAATATGTTCAGCAGTACAGCGGGAGGCTAAATGGGGCTTATTAATTTTTACTTTAATAAGCCAAATTGGGGTTTTCATTCATTTTAATATTGCAAAGAAGCCTTTGCTTTTAATTTTTTAATAACTGCTATCATTCAATTTTATTTTTTCCTTAACTGAGGCCGATAATAAGACCACGTGCCAGAGAATATTTAATTCCAGTTTGAGTGGTACTGCAATGGTCTTATGACGCACTGATAGCTCCGAGATTTATCTCTTTGTGAATCTGTAATGACTTAGTGAAAGCGAATTCGGTCACAGCATCACTTGACGTACATTTAAAACAGGAATAACCCTGAAATTACGGTGAACAAAAACAATATAATAAAATAATAACATAATAGTTTTCTAAAGCTCACTTGAATATCTATCTTCATTTCATTGATAGTCTGTCGCAAAACACTTGGACACATAGATAGGTTATTGCAGTTGCACTTAAAGATCGCGCTATTTATTATAACACTAGCTCACCCGTGCCTACTTCGTTGGGCGGTAAACATTTTTACTTTGATGAAATTATGAGTGATTCAGTTAGTACTGAGTGCTATTTATTTTGACAAGAATCCATAATTGTTGTTGATAATAGGACCAATAAACATCACTTAACGATTGAGATTATTTTTTTAATATAAAAAAACTACTCTTTGTGACTTAAATATAAAAGTTAGACATATGCTGTCGGTGACTTTTTTGTAGGCATTATCAAGTTCTACATTTCTTCTATAGCATTCAATCATATATCTCTCATCGTTAAGGCAGCGTTCGTAAGAAATGTTTCCGTTTGGCCGTTTTTTCTCCGACTTAGTTTGCAAATCCGAGTACCACAAAAATATTTTTTAATTTTTCGGGTTAATATAGCCTATGACACTCACAAATAACGTGGTTTTCTATTGGTAAAAGAATTTTCAAAACCGGCTTAGTAGATACAGAAATTACCCTCTACAACTTCACAAACTTTACCTCTGTATAATATTAGTATAGAAGTATAGATGATCAACATATGTCATATTATCACACAAGCGAGGTGGTGGCCAAATGCTAAGCTTATTATATAACGATAGAGAGACGAACTTCTTAGCCTTCCATGGATTCACCGTGCGGGTGCCGGGTCCATCGTGTGGCAGAGGGAGAAACTCAGAGCAGTTACCAGGACTTGCGACCCAGGTGTAGGTTTAAGGAGGCCCCCTTTGAGATGCGCATCAACGCTCACCTTCACTGCTCGAGTTTCCCGCCCTGCCTAGCCAAATTTGGTAGGAACCTGTTAGTGCAGCTTTTGATACTCGTTCTAAAATAAAACTTACTGCAGTTCTCGACAGGCCAAGGTCCTTCAGAAGGTTGTAGAGAGATTTTGCTGGTATACCTCTCGCTCCTACTTCTACCGCGTATAACTTAACCACATAGCCATTTTTACTTAGTTCATTTGTTAGTTCGTAATATTTATTTAATTTGATTGTGTGGTCTTTAGGAATGTTGGTTTCCCACGGTACAGTAAGCTCTACTAGTATTATATGTTTTATGTGTCTAGAGAAGAGGAATATGTCCGGTCTGGATGACGAAACACCAACATCCTCTGGGATTTTATAGTGCTTGTCATACGTATCCATTAAAATAGTCCAGTCAGGTGCAGTACCTAGGATTGAGAAAGGCTTGCTTTTAGAGTTTACAGTTGAGCCATCCTTTACAAAGTTAATTTGTCGTTCATTTGTCGTCAATCCTTTTTGGGCTCTAGCTACTGAAAGACTTACTGCTTCACGTATGATTTCAAGTACTCTATCATGTCGGCGTGAGTAATAACCCCTATCAAGCAGCACCTTGCAACCTACCAATAAGTGCCTAGCAGTACCTACTGCCTCACCACAAGTAAAGCAAGATTTTTCAGAGGCTTTCCCCCATCTTACTAGGTTACTTTGATCTGGGAGGGTCATTTGGAAGGCATTAAGATAAAATTTTAATAGGGCAGGAGACCAATCATAAAGTAGGGTGCGCTATTTCAGGGCTAACGGGATGCAGAACTCACCTAAGGTTAACCACTCACTTTGCATTTCTAAATTCATTGCGTGCACTTTATAATTATCATTTTCATCTTGTTGTAGAAAGGATTTTATTATTTCTCGGTCTTCCTTTTCCTTTGCAGAACCCAGTCCGACTCTATTAAATTGTGCTCCTGCCATAAATTGTTTGTGGAATTGAAGTCTTGACTCAAGCTCTGTAACACATTTATCTTTTAGGAGTGATGAGACTATTTCGTCCTGGGATTGTCCCAAGAGATGCATTTTGGTCACTCTGAGGTGTTTATAGAGTTCCGATGGTTTCTTTAACTTCATCTCAAAACTGTTTTGATCCCTAAATAGAGTTGAGGGGTCAGCTGAATGTGCAATTCCGAGCCGTAGCTTCAATATCTTTATGACATTTGCATCTAGTTTTGCCAGGAGGGTTTTACCAATGTCATATACAAGAAAAGACCAAGTCAGACGTGACGTAAGATAGTTGTCGTATATCCAAACTTTTTTAATATTGCTTAATGGTTGTTGGTCTACCTTATTTAAGTCATTTAGAAAATTATCGACAATTGCCTCTAAGGATGGTGTACGTCCTTTGTAGTCAATCTTTCTACCAAGGAATTTGAAAGGCACTGCTTCAGCAATCGTGGTGACACATTGACCTCCTATTGAGAGTCCCGGGTCATAAGAGGTATATAAAAAAATAACAAAAGTACGTATTTCTGTAACGTATATTTACAGCATTATTACATTGTTTTCACGAGAGGAAAAATAAAGAAATAGTTATCACAACCCTCTTTTTTAATGACAGACATCAAACATAAATATTATATAGCTTATATCATTAACTAAACCATAATTAGTAGAAACCTAATGACATCTCATTTATTAAAACTCATCATACCACCTAGAGGTCCTAGACTACGAAACGCACCAAATAATAATCATATATTCGAAAAGCATTACCTTCTTCTACGCAGGCGAGCAAAAAATGTACTATTTAAACTTTATGACTACTTAAAAAAAATAGAGACTAAAGATGATTGCAATATATCAGACACAGTTTAACCGCCGAGCAATATAGAACATTTAACACATATACGGGGTTTGTTTATTGGCAATCAGCATACAATCTTTTATTTATGTGACCATGCATCACCTGTTAACGCTCTGGGGTTGATGGTTATCTCACGGGCGTCACTGTTACTCCTCTCGAATCAATAAAACTGATAGTAAAAAATATTTCACGATCAGAACTTATATGACAAAACAATACTAATTATCTATTTAAGGGTATCTTATCGCCGTTGCTAACGAGGTATCATAAAACTATAAATGTATCCAACAAGGCTTGTTTGTCGGCAAGTGGCCTGAATTTCCTTTGCTAGCCTCGTTTATAACATTTTTTTGGGGTTGATACTTGAAATATAACGTACTAAATGATACAAGCGTACTTCGTTATCACAACGTTTGGCGTGTTCTTCAAAAACGGAATGATATGTTATACAATTATGTATTAATACAATGTAATAAATTAATTAACAATCGTTTTAATTTATTCTTATAACATACTATACACGTATATCTGTACATCATTAATGATTTAAAAAATAAAGTTATTAATGGTTATTATTTTACTGACTACGCAATTGGCGTGACGGACCTTCACAGCTTCACCGGACTACTAAGGCGAGCACTTAATGCACTTCTCCGCTTGGCGACAAGTTCAATGGTGAGGCATGTGAGACTCACGAATTTAAACGTGTATTTTGTTTCTGATAATTTGGCTAATTTAAACTAACCCAGTTCGAAAATATGCGAAAAAATAAAAACCCTTCCACCATAATATTTGTACCTGAGTGCACGTATGTGGGAGTTATTAAAGGTATTATTATTACTCGACGTTCAGTAAATGGGACTTGCAAAGGGAAATATTTAACATATCTCTACATAAAAATTGAAATATTTGTTGTTTATCCAAGCTAATTTCCGAAACGGCCGGACTGAATTTTTATTAGAATTTTAACTGTATCATGCTCTCTATTTGGTTTGTATATGCCTACAATTTTAGTAATTATTTATAGACTAGCCGTCACCCGTGGCGCCGCACGCGTTTTTTTAAATGTATTAAAGAAATGTAAAATTGTAAGTAGGTGTATACATTACAGAAATACTTTTTCAAATACATTTGTAACTACGATACGCACGCCAACTGTAACATGTAACGTGTACATTAGATATGTGAATACAAATAGTATATCGAATGGGATGGGATTTATGATCAACAATATACCTGGAACTTTAACTTACTATATACCACATTCAGTGCACGCTAACACTATATAAGAAAATAATGAAAATTTTAAACTATACATTATCGAACAATGTGTTACATTTTTTATTATATAGATATAACATACCCATATTATCGACATAATTGTGTTATTCTTATACGTTGCTATAATCACTGAGTTCTGTATAGTAGTTCAGTGAAGTTGTAAAGGCCGCAAGGCTAATAGAATAGTCAGTTCGAGAAAAAAAACTTAGTTATGTAGGTGCAAACGCGGTAAATAAAACAAAATAACCGCCAAATTGACCAAAATGATAATATAATTCAAATTACATACATTTATTCTTGGAGTTCAGTACAGCGCACTTCTCACGCGCTTGGTTACAGTAAACAAATTATTTTTGATCAATTTCATACGAACGAATGCACAGATAACAGTTCGTCACTACATAGTGTAAAACAAAGTCCTCTAATCTGTCTGTTTATCTGTTCGCAATAAAGTCAAAACCTACAGAACGGATTTTCATGCCGTTTTCACCAGTAGGTAGAACGGTTCATGGGGAAGGTTTAGGTATAATTTGTGAAGGTTTTCTTTTTATTATCAGGGCGGGACAACGTCTGCTGAGCCCGCTAGCTTAAAATAAAATAGCTCATTAGTTAGTTATCTGCCAGTGAAAGTCTCGTGAAAATTAATTCAAGCATATCACGATTTCAAGCAAACACACTTTACTTTTATAATACGTAATAGATTGCAAATAAAAAATTGGAAAGAAAACTAACGTAGAATAAACTTATTGAATAGGAACACAAAATAATCTATGAAAATCTTTGCGAAAGAAACTTATATTATGTTATATATTATTATTATATTATATTATATTATATATATATTTTGTTTGAATATAAAATATATTACATACATGTCAGGTCAATAAAATTGTTTTATTTTTTAATAATGATCCATAATCGGTGAAGATATCAGCATGCATTCAAAATAAAATTTCCGTACTCTATAACTCAATCAGCTGTTGATTCGCAGATATTATCAGAAATTCGACTGTCTTGTAATCCCGACGTCCACTGGATGCTATACAAAATCGAAACAGTCAAATCGTATCTCGACTGAAATCGGTGTCGGCGAGTCGGACGCGTTTTGACGCCGCTACGTCGCAACCGGCCGACCGACCGCGACATCCGACGTCACACGTCGACGTCAGTGTTGTTGGTGGCTGGCGACATTACACGATAGGATGTCGTGATATCCTTCTTCTTTACAAGCTCCGTGACACGACATTTGCATTTGGTTACCATGGATTTAACACACACACTACCTTACATGCGGATGTGAGAATTGCGTTGGGTATGTTTTAAAGCAATACTTATAATAAGAAAATAAGTTCAAAGATTATTAATATTATCCAGACACTAACATAAATTACTCTTTCTAATCTCTATTGTTTGACAGAACTGAATATTATACAACCGCGCAGAGGGAGGTAATTTTTTTGATACGCTCTTTAGCCTACACGGCTTATTGGTTTTAACACATGAGGTGTCTTTAAATTCGTTTTAAAAGTATGTATAAAGAGAATTTACTCATGAATTATTGTTTATCTATATTAATAATGCCTAAACAATACAAAAAAACTGTATATTAACTTCTTTTCTTTATAAGTTTTTCAAATAATTTAATGTTATCACAATTTAAGCAAACTTCACGTACTCACTGATAATAAAAATATATGAACAGTGAAACGTAAAAGATACATATAATTTGAAACCAAGCTAGCGACTAGTAGCGAAAATAAGAAAGCAAACCAAGGAAGTTACGTACTTAAGAAGTGAACTCCAACTAAAATATAAATTTTATAAGCACTAAGTAAACAAACATCGCTACATGCGCAAATAGAATGAAAGCGCGAATCATCTTCAATCATGCCCCTCTGTAGAAAGATTTACGGTCTATTGTAAAGGAAACACGCTTCAGAAACGTAACACTTTATTAATACTTAATACGATCACCCTTTGATTTCTATGAATAGGAGTCACTCAACAGGTCGTTAATCAAATGATATTGGATAGGAATCAGGTAGTTCCTTTGTGTGATCGATGGCGGTGAGCTTTGCATTCCTGATTAATAAGACTAAATTATTTTTGAATGTAACTCCATAACTTCTCGCTGGTGCACGTTCAATAGCGACAAAACTGGAAGCCAACACAGCAAGTTATTCCGACTAACAGATACTTATTAAGTATGCATAATTGTACTTACATAATTTATTATGTAATAATGTTAATCGCGTACACGATTATACCTTTAAATAGTAACATAAATCTTCGACTATTCATTATATATTAATATTCTGCCCGGATAAATGAAAATATGTAACATCTCATCAAAATTCAATTTAGTAGTATTCCTACTAGTTTTACAACTAACAAAAACCAGATCGGTTTCGTTAGCCGGGAAAAATTCAATAGATAATCCAAAATCCATTAATGTAACCATGTTAACTTTTAATTTAATACTAGGAACGTGTCGCAATTTATTGAAGCTCGAAGGCAATATCATATTTTTATTTTGATTTTACCACACTGGTCTCTATCAATGGATTCACACTCGAGTTTTAAAATTAAAGAGTATTTATTATCTATTATACAAACTACTACATTTTCTAAACTATGTTTATTTTTATTTATTTCTAAATGTTGTTAAAAATCTTAGTTTTGCCAACAATGATATTTCCGTATAAAATTTATGATGGTTTTATTATATGTATAGCTAACCTAAATTTTTGTATATAACATACTAGCCTCTGCCCGTGACTTCGTCCGCGTGGAATAGTTACTTTGGGCTAACGCTAACATGCAGCGGAAGCTCTCCAGAAGAAAGATAACGCCGATTTTGGAACATTCTTTACTAGTGCTCCGCTCCTATTGGTCTTAGCGTGATAATATATAGCCTATAATCTGTCTTGATACATGAGCTAAATAACACTGAAAGAATTTATCAAATCGGACCAGTTATTCCTGAGATTACTCCCTACAACGTCACAAACTCACAAACTTTACCTCTTTATAATATTAGTATAGATAAAAATAAAAACAACTCCCAATAATAACAACAGAACAATAACAGATCTGCTACTATCGCACTAAAAACAAATGAAAATATAAGTGTGTGTGTGTGTGGCTGCGGATGTAGTTATGTATGCATATGTATGTGGTTACAAGCCTGCCTTTAAAGTATGGTTTTCTTTCTTTCTTTTGTTTTTGGCAACCAATTTTCTAGATTATTACTGCCATTATCAAGTATACATACTCATAATGTTATAAGTACCTTGCGATTATTTCTATATTCTAACAAGATGGTGGTTCCCTTGTTAGAACTTTCCATGGAGTTTTTGTGGCATTTTAGAATTCATGCTCCGTCGCATTATTTGCATTATCCACTTGTCCACTTGACTTGGGCACAATAACCGAACTATATTACGCAAAACGCCACCAATGTTACAAAATATAGAGTTAAAAAATACAAGATTATGGATAAAATATAAAATCCACCACATGACATACTAAGATTCCACCAAAAACTGACTAAATTATGGTTAATAATACTTTGGAAGTTATACTTCTTTTGGCGCGTTAGGGAAAAATGATGAGAGTAAATTTTTACGATGCGCGCGCACACCGTCACGAAAAACCGACACCCTGAAGTTAGCCATAGTCAACATTTTGATTCTTTGTATTTGTTGTTTGTATTTCTTTGTATTAAAACTTTCAATGTATTAAATACCTTTTTTCTATTGTTAGTGTCGTTTTTTCTAGACGCAGAATAAGGCGAAAGATAAAATTGTTGAAAAGATTTTTATCTTGTTACGCCAAAGAAGTATAACTTCTAACGCGTGTACATAAGTACACACACACTTTTTTATAATAGGAAGAGCTATGGAGATAAGGTCACCTGATAGTAAGTGGCAATGTGGCCTAACATAGCAAGGCATAGAGAGAGACTACCTGCGTAAAGTAACTTTCTCAACACACTTATAAGTACTTGATTACCACCATGCAATATTTTACTTCACTGATAGCTTAGACTTTTTGTAACTTTTGTACATTAGTTGTGTCCAGAAAGATTAAGCGCTAAAGTATTATCACTTCAACGTTTATACATACAAAGTTTGCTTAAAAATAGATAAACATTTAAATACGTAACGAAATAACACAATTTTATGCAATTCTATTTGATCCCACACCAGTGAAGCGTGTCATGACTACTGCAGATGACAGAATTCACATAATCATCACGTTGTTGAACATCCCCTGAATCCCACGTTTACCCGCGTATCTGTCATTTGTTTTACATAATTGTTTTATCCGCAGGCGATTGTCCGAATAATTACTGAACATTAACGAATTTCCGTTACAATTTTAGCAGTTCTCTTACATGTATACACAAACTAGCTTTTGCTTGCGGCATCGCTCGTGTTAATATAGATTTGACCTATCTCTCGAGACTAGTACTATTTTCTGTATAAAAGTACTTTATGTACCACTCTTTCTGTACACCTGATAATTTGTATTTTGTATTGTATTTGTATTTTGTATTGTATTTGTATTTTGTATTGTATTTGTATTTTTTATTGTATTTGTATTTTGTATTGTATTTGTATTTTGTATTGTATTTGTATTTTGTATTGTATTTGTATTTTGTATTGTATTTGTATTTTGTATTGTATTTGTATTTTGTATTGTATTTGTATTTTGTATTTAATGTCATGGTAATCGGTTGAGTAGTGAAAATGTGAAAGCGTCACAGACAGACATACACACACACCTTCGCATTTACAACATTAGTAGGGTGTATTAAACAAATTATCTATGTTATGTTTGTTTCCTGGCATTCTTTAAACCATTATCATTATATAGTATAAAACAAAGTCCCCTACCGCGTCTGTCTGTCTGTCTGTTCGCAATAAACTCAAAAAGTACTGAACGGATCTTCATGCGGTTTTAACCAATGGATAAAGTGCTTCATGAGGAAGGTTTTAGTATATAATTTGTCAAGGATTTTTTTAATATTCAGAGCGGGGCAACGTCTGCCGGACCCGCTAGTATTAAATAATAATATTACATTTGTAGGGTTTTCACAAATTTCAATCAACAATTTTATTGCAAATGTATATTAATTTAGAAAAATAAAACAATGAATATGAAAACCGAGAAAAAATAAAGTAATGTCTTATACACGTAACAAATAACAACTAAGATCGATATCCTTTCTCTATCTATATATGGATTCATATTATTAATTTAGTATAATTATCTACACTTAGATACAACGATGTGTAATTTGTTGTTTAATGATTAATCTAACAAATGCATTTTGAAAAATATAGTTATATAAAAAAAATAAGCCGCCTTCGATATGAAAAACCAATAAGGCACTAAAGAGCGTAAAATAACTGAATTATTAAATTAACCACATTAAATAAAAAATATTGATATTTGCCTAACCTAATAATATATTTGAAGCCGATGCCAACCTACATTTCAAATTTGTTGCAGATAAGAAAATATGTCTACAGATACACATCGCGGGACAAGAGAGTGGACCAAAACTTTGTATGTAGATGATATGAATTTCCACTTCAAATATGTTATTAGGTAGCGCGAATATCAATATTTTTTTTATTTAATTTGGTACCTAACTAACCAATTCAAATAAAATAAGATTCATTAAAATCGGTTCACAATTGACGAAGATATCTATTAACATACTTAAAAAAACCTACAACTGAACATAGTAACCTCCTCCTTTTTCGAAGTCGGTTAATAAACAATTAATACTCTCGTATCAAAATTACGTCAGACAATGGAATTATTTATAAAAATGTTGTAACAATTTGTTTATCATAATAATCTAACATGTATAAGCAGTAAGTGTTGTGACAGCTTTGGGAATGGCAGACATCTCATCAGTGTCATTATAACGCTGTAATAAATGAAGGGAAGAGTAAATAGTAAAAGTAATTATATTGTTAGAACATCGCGCTTTATTATTTTTAAACAACTACTGCAAATTTCTAAAATAATGAACTAATTTGTTATCCTAAAGCTTCTAATAATACATAGTTCAATTTGTATACTAAGTAATTATTTCTAATTTTAATAATCTAATTTGTTCTGAACAATCTGGTAAAAATAAATAAAAATGTATAGATTACTATTTAATTTTAAAAAAGCTTGATAGATGTAGTAACTTTTCATTCACAATACATATCTCATTTTCATTTCATTTTGTTTTTAGTTCTTGGATATTATTGTAGAAATATTATATACTAGCGGACCCGGCAGACGTTGTCCCGCACTGATTATAAAAAAATCCTAGACAAATTATATACCAAAACGTTCCTCGTGAATCACTTTATCCACTGGTGAAAACCGCATAAAGATCCGTTCAGTAGTTTTTGAGTTTATCGCGAACAGACAGACAGACAGACGCGGTAGAGGCCTTTGTTTTATACTATGTAATGATTTTAAGTAATAGTATTATATTATGAAATTCGAATTTCTTGCCGGTCTCTTAAGGCAATGTCTCACGAAACAATGGTAACTTACACATATATAGGCAACTTCTTCTAACCCCCGCAACCCCCCTTGTAGGTGGAATTTCGTAAAATCCGTTCTTAGCTGACCTCTACTCGGCGAAAGGAATATTCCTACCATATTTCAAGTCGCTACGCCTTATGGTTCCAGAGATATCGTGATGAGTCAATATATAGGTGGGAATCTATACTATAATAAAACTGTAGCAAGGTCAAATCTGTACATTAAATATTTTTTGAAAATTTTGATCGGGGCAGTCTTTGTTATCGATATAGAAGCCAAAAATAATCTTTTTACAATTTTTGTCTGTCTGTCTGTCTGTCTGTCTGTCTGTCTGTCTGTCTGTCTTTCTGTCCCTGTGAACACGCATCACGCTGAAAGTACTGAACCGATTTTGACGAAACTTGGCACAGTGATAACTAATATTACGAGATTACATCTAGGATACTTTTTATCTCATAAAACGCAAGGGATTCTCCAGGATCTGCCTGTTTGTCTGTCCTTTTGAACACGTATCACTCTGAAAGTACTGAACCAATTTTGTCGAAATTTGGCACAGTGATAACTAATATTACAAGGTTACATCTAAGATACTTTTTGTCTCATAAAACACAAGGAATTCTCCAGGATAACGGACGAAAGTCAAAAATTTGTAGTTAATGAAATTCTTAACGGATTTTGGTAAATTTTCTTTGTGCTATATATAGCAGACAGATTAGCTAAAAATTTAAGCTATATTTCCCAAAGCTACTTTAAAAAAAAATACCAAAAAAAAGACTGCTGGGTTCCGAACCGTCGGCTCCGTCGAACCATATAATGTCCAGCGCGTTACAACTGAGCTACGGCTATATGACATTTCTATCCGTAATTATTAACCACTTATGAAACAAATATGTGTAAACGAAACTGTCACTTATATGTTGTTACACTTATTTTATTGTATGAAAAATGTTTGCTAAACAAAGGTGACAAGATTTTTTCCTAAAACATAAACCTAGAGTTCTATCAGTACGTGTGTTGTTTCGATATTTGATAAAATTAGTTTGCTAAATATTGTTGAATCTTGAAGTAGTTGGGTTTTAGGTTTGTGAATTTACGATTAAAATAAATAAGTTGAAGTGTTTGCAGTTACCATACTATGTTGTATTTATACTAATATTATAATGAGAGGTAAAGTTTTGTTTTCGAGGAATGCTTGGTACCTATTACTGATCCGATTTCAAAAATTCTTTTACTGTTAGAAAGGTATGTTATCCCAAGTTCAGTTTCTCAGTAAAAAAGGTGGTTTATATGTCAGAAGTAACATAAATGTGACAAAATTAAAATTGAATGCAGACAAACAACTAAAACAAAATGGAAATTTAATGTAGATAAAGTTCAATTTTTACAGTACGTTACGTGATGAAGTTACAAGGGGTACTGGGAAGACATTTATCGGCAATATATGTAAGTTAGTTTCGATCTTCACTTTGATGACACTACTTTAGGTAATGCTGCGAACAGATTCTAGGCTTATTTTAAAAGATTTCTCACATACCAACTGGGTATATGTTTGAGTGAGTCCCTGGATAGTTTGGATTCACAATTGGAAGTGCTAGATGTCGCTGCAATCGGCTTTTAAGATTTTTAAGATTATTTGCGTTTAAAAATACAATTGAAACCGGTAATAACCGATTTGGTGCAGACGAAGTTGCACGGGTCAGCTAGTCTCTAATATATATATAGATTAATTTCTAAAAGAAACTGTCGTCTGCCGAAAAAATTCAAATGCGTATCTCTTAAAAATTTAATATGCTTGGCCTGGTCCTCTAAATATGTTTTACGTAAGAGTAAAGCGATAACAATTAATGTTATATTAAATTAAGAAATTAAGAATAAGGTTCCAATTTTTAATATCATAGAGTTTAAAGACAATTTCGGTACAATAATTCGCCACTAGAATAGAAATAGCATAATTATTTGTGGAGCAGCGAGGCATTTGTTTGAACCAAAATATAATCTGTCTAAATTTTAATATTTAATAATAAAATAGAGTCACAAAAAAAAAATCAAGGCAGCCATAATGACTGCCGACACAAGTGAAAACTCAAAGCAGTAAAATAGTTATGTACTGTTTCGAATTTTTAAATCAATTTGAGTGTGAATTATTTAAATTTCATAATTTATAAATATAAATTATTAACATTAGTCTGATTTTCATATCTATTGACTCACAGAACAATAATTGCAGACATTTTTAAATAATTTATTGATTAATCAGAAATATTATGGCCTACACTAGCTCAATACATGCGTCGCTATTCTAACGCAATCACAATACGTCACGAACATGTCCACGTCATCGGTGACGGTCGGTGATGCGAAGTCACAAGATTTTATCCATCCAAAAATTCAAACACGCATATGATACAGTCGAATGTATACAATATGTGATAGAAACGCAATGCGCCACGAGCATGCCGAGGTTACGGGTGACGCTTCACTAACATTTCGAAGTCATCGGTGACGTGAATCCAAAAGTTTTTTGCCTACCAAATAAATTTGGTTATTTTTTTAATCGCTAAACGCGGTTTTTTTTATATATTATTGGGGGCAAACAAACAGGCGGGTATATGGTAAGTGATCACTGCCGTCCATAGACACTAGCAACATCAGGGGAGTCGCAAGTGCGTTGCTGGCCTTTGAGAGAGGGGGAGTAGGGGTGGGGGAGCTTGAATTGGGGAGAGGAGAGGGGGTGGGGAGGTGGGTATTCGGCACTCTTACTGACCGAACGAATCGCAACACTGCAAGCACTGTTACATCACGTCGGTTTTCTGTGAGAGTGTGGTACTACCCCGGACGAGCCGGCCCATTCGTGCTGAAATCAATAATAGCTACAGCGTGGCTCTACTACCTACAAAAAGTAGTTTTCAATTCGAAAAACAGGTTATAAATATTTAATAAGAAGAACTAGAAGCATTATATTATGGATATAAAATTAATTTATTTACAAAATATTCAATCCATGAGTTCAGTCACTAGACTGGTTGAAAGCAACTATCGAAACACATAAACAAAAAGTATAATTCGCAGTGCGCTTGTATCGACTGTAATTGATGTTACTGTGTAAACTTTAGCACTGTCACCCGCGGCGGCAACTCTCATATGGCCCGTATTAACATATTTCAAAGAACACAAAATTTGCCTAAATATATTCGAAAAAAGTTAAAAAATCGCACGATACGCCTTTAAATTACTCGATAATTATGTGGAATATTTTTACGTATCGAATTTTTGACAATTTATGTATTATGTATTAACTGACCCGCGCAAATTCGTTTGCGTAAATTCGGTTACCTACAAGTTCCAATTGTATTTCCAAACTCAAAAAAGATTAAAAAACCTAGAACCCAATTATAGCGACTTATACGATTATACCGTTCCCAATTGTGAAACGAAACAAGTCAGGGACTCAAACAAATACCTAGTTGGTTTGGTGAATGACTGGCGGAAGTAGCGTCATCTGTTATTCAACAAAATTAATAATTTCGTTTTGTTTGAAATACGAACGATCGTCATTTGAATATTGTTCATACAAAAATACTAAAATCGCGAATAAAAATGGGAGGGTGGATGAGTGAATGAGGAAGGTGAAAATTTAGGGTTATGGGTTTTATGGCAAATAAAAAAAAAACAAAAAAGAAAATTGTCAAATAAATGAAAAAAAAATCTATATAGGGACACCCTAACCACGTAGAGGTATAAAATATACTTTACGACCTATTCTCATACCTACCAAATATACATTTAAAATTTTATAAAAATCGGTCCAGCCGTTTCGGAGGAGTTTGATCACGAACACCGTGACACGAATTTTTTATATATTAGATTATTAAACGGGATTTTCAATATCTACAATAATAATATAAACCTTTTCACCTGTCAAATTGGAACATAAGGTTATAAGTAGTTGGCGCGGCGTAATTGTGAATTCATATTTGTAGGAACCTACCTAAAAACGTGTTCTAAAATCATTATATTATAAAACAAAGTCCTATGCCACGTCTGTATGTCTGTTCGCGATAAATTGTAGGTGGTAGAGCCATGTTGTAGCTATTACTGGTTTCAGCATAAATAGGTGGGTTTGCCCGGGGTACTACCACCCTCTCACAGAAAACGGATGTGAAGTAGTAGTGCTTGCATTGTTGCGTTTCGTTCGGTCAGTGAGAGCGCCGGAGTCTCATCTCTTTCCCCCGTCCCCTTTCCCTTCCCGTCCCCCCTACCCCATACACAGGCTAGCAACGCACTTGCGACTCCCCTGGTGTTGCTAGCGTCTATGGACGGTGGTGATCACTTAACACCAGGTGACCCACCTGTACATTTGCTACCTTTGACATAAAAAAAACTCTAAAACCACTGAACGGATTTTCATGCAGTTTTGTGATAGATAGATATAGTGATTCACGAGGAAGGTTTAGGTATATAAAATGCCAAGTTTTTTTAATTATCAGGACGGGACAACGTCCGCCGAGTCCTCCAGTGTATTATAATTTTAAACTTGATACCCGAACTAATCAGATAGCTGATAGGACACACTGTAAAGGTAGTATTAATGACTTAGTTTTGTAATGTACAAGCGATTGTTCGCGGCTTCGCTTGCGTTAACGTGAATTTAACCGTTCCCTCTAGAACAGTATTTTTCTGGATCAAAGATTTTTTTTTTTTTTCTTTAGCCTTGACGACGTATATAAACAATTTCATGATGACATGGTGTGTAGTTAAGGCGTGAAAGCGTAATAGACAAACCTTGTATTGCCATTTAAGCCAATAAAGAAATATGAGTATGAAAAAAAAAATTAAGGGTGGATTATTTTTATGAAGGAAATATGTGCTTATTTTTGCACATAACATATAAACCAATAATCTATAACCATACCTACGAATAATGAAAAAAAAAACAAACATTGGCGAAGTAAATAAATAATATAATAAGAGATGTTACACAAAATTAAGTCAAATAATTCCGATGTTCTTTATTATATTAAGTTAACAGCTTAAACTCATAATTTCCAAAGTTTCGGGTATCAGTTTCATTAACGTAAATGTCAGTGTATTTTATCGATAAACTCGCGATAAACGGCTCTGCGACTTTTTAAGTAGCGGTTACGATTGCCTTTATGAGAAAATACTTAGGCTCGAGCATTTAAAATGATTAAAAAGATAACTCACGACGGATTCTTGAGAGGATTGATTTACGATTATTTAAAATATGTCGAAATTGATACGGCAATTATGCGACATTATCTTATCATATTATACAGAATTATTTTTCTATATTTTAATGAACGTTTATATCGGAATGCATATGATCATACCATTACTATAAATAACAAAGGATTACGTTTAACGAGTTATTTATTTGATCTGATAGGTTACAAGGCATTGGTAGCCACTTAAACGGTGCCTTAGGCGACAGCAAAGACTATGGGAAAGCTTTAGGCTAATTAGATATTCAAGCCTAAACTTTTTTTCGCGGGGGAATCCTCTTGGAAATCTGCACCTAGCCGGGCAGCACAGGTGAAAATGCCAGATTTCTACTGACTAAACCCCCTCGGTGTTCTTCTTGCACCATTTAACCGGGTGGGCAGGAACGACCCCTGCAATGCTTCTACCCGACCCGGCAGGTGTTAACCCCTCATCAGGGCCCTAACTCGTAGTCTGAAGAGGGAAGAACTCGACCCTCTCTGACGAACTGATGGGAGTCGCACTGAACACTGGTGCCACCTAGATCAACCTCTATGGTGAACTGTGAAATATTATTTTGAGTATATGCCACCATCCATTTATATGTATGTAGGTAGCTACATCCGCAGCTCCACATGCGTTTGTTACTCTTTGCTGTTATTATTATTTATTGTAATTATTTTTAACTGTAAAAATAGCTAAACTATCGCTAAATAGATTTTATATAAATATTCTTGAGCACAGATGCTGATATGCTGCACGAACACGTAATAGAGAATTATACCAAAACTAAATTTTGCCTGCGATTACGATTGCGTGAGTATAAGTTGGCCCTGTTCCTCGAGAATAGTAGTTTTCTCTGAATAAAAAATAGGTACCCTATGTCCTTTTCTGTACCCTTTTTTTACATGGGGATTTACCTAACGTGTACACCACCCTCCGGACGGAGAGAGTGGGTTATATCCGATTCGTACGGACCAAAACCCCATGGTGCACTCACTAACGCCATGACGGGAGACAAGGGATGACTAAGTACTCCGCGTGTCGCCCCGACGGCCAGCCCAGAGTATTTTTGGGCCTCCCGCTGAAGAGAGACAACCTAGCACACATAGACTTTCTCCCAGAAGGCTGAACAATTGCAATGGAGAAGCAGGCCCCCTGGCCCACCTCCCTTTGGTCCGACTTCTTTTCTGTGTACCCCTGACAAGGTGCATTCAATATTTCATGATGTTCAGTACAGTACTTAAGGTGTGAAAACGTAAGAGATAATAACAAACACATATTCCTATTTATAATATTAGTTAGGATTTGTTAAGATATTTTGCATAATAAACTTTCTCCAAAAAATTTGGCGGTGATCGTATATGCACAGACTTTGTCATTTCGAGAGATAATTATGACGAAACGAGGTTTCAGTATTTTATTTTATGAATATTATGGTAGATTATTTGAAATTTAGGTATTTGATTTTTCACTTAATATTAGCATTAGCATGAATATTAGCAGATAGCTCATTTATTCTATAATTGTCGATGAGTTAATTTGTACCGCAATGACACAAAAGGTACTATAATATAACTTTAAACATATTTCAAATAAAATAAATATCTAAATAACTTCATGAACGATATATATAGCTTAACATAAACCACAATGTACGCACATTGCCTATGTTCATTAGTTGAACCAAATTATTCATCAGTTAAGGCTTTATTACAATCGGGCCGGTGTTTCCGGCCTTTTTAATAAGACCTGATTCTTGGTGATTATTGCTCGTTTGAAATGAAACTGCCTTATGGAATTTATTGCATTTTGGATCACGATACCTATTATTACATAAGTATAAATATATACGTGCTTTGAATATTTACAGAATCATGAGTTACTGTAAATTATTGAAACTCGTTGAAAAAAGGAACAAAAAACGATAATAAGGATAAATCTGTGCGAAAGTACATTCAAAATTTACCAGTTGTCATCTGCTTTTAACTCCTTTTTAATAAACTTATATATTTAACATAATACACAATAATAAAGAATGCGAATGTATCCTAAGATATTTATTCTTACGACATATCCTTCAATAAAAACATCAATGTAGACTGGTATCAGTGTATAATACCGTATTTAAGATATAAATAAAAGTAAAGGAAATTTATGCTTGAGAAGTAATAGATAGATAGCATGGCTCGCAAATAAGCAGTTGTCGTACGTCTCTAGGTATGCTATTAATTCTACAACCATGTTAGCATTCAGCGGTCATCGGAAAAAACTGGGCACGCGTTAGCCACTCTTTGCCCCGCACGTTTCCCCGATTCCCCTAACCACTACGCCAGGTACGAACCCGCACGTACAGGGGGAAGGGATGATCGAAAATAATAGGGGAAGAGAATTTTAAAATTTATATTTTTTGCAGCCGGCGCAGGTGATATAACGCGAGCGCGTGCGCCGGCGGCTCACTTGTACGTGAAGCTTCACCGACGCCGCCCGCGCTTACGTTTTCGCTCTAAAGCTCCCACGAAACCTTCCCCTACCGCGCAGTGCCTTCCCGATAGCCGCGTCGATCGCACGTGCGCCTGTTTCAACAGGAACACTCGCGTAAATACGTAAACATGCTCCAAGAAATTCAACTCGTCCAAGGTCAAAATAATTATTTAGTAGTCTCGCCTGGATATACGTCAACAACCTTGAAAACGTCTGTTGAAAAAAGAAATATACCTATTGCTCCCGCTCCTGAGAAAAATTATGTCACACATGACACACCACCGAGCCTTCAGTACAGGAAAAAGGTGCATTTTAAAACTAACCCTTACACCGGACCTCAAGCCGCGTCCATCGCAAGGCGTAACGCCCGCGAACGTAATCGTGTGAAGCAAGTGAATGACGGATTTAATGCATTACGAAGACACCTGCCAGCGTCCGTAGTCGCTGCTTTATCTGGAGGTGCAAGGAGAGGATCAGGAAAAAAGTTAAGCAAAGTCGACACATTAAGAATGGTCGTTGAATACATTAGATATTTGCAACAACTGTTAGATGAAAGCGATGCCGCTTTAGGTATTACGAGAGATCAAGAAAATAGAGAAAATATTCCAAATAGTAACAACCTTCAACCAATGACATCAATGGAGATGGATGATGGATTTTTCTACGGTAGCGCTTCTCCGTGTTCCGAAAAAGCCGATTCTCCGGCGCCTTCTGAGTGTTCATCTGGAGTTTCCTCAGCATATTCCGCTGTCGATCGTTATGAAGTTACGAATCAGCAACAACTGGGTCCGATGGATGAAGACGAGCTCCTCGACGTCATTTCGTGGTGGCAACAGAAATAGTTAACAAAGTAAGTGGTTTAATTGTAGTTTAATCAATCGTCAAATTTCATTTTCTTTTTATTATAACAAATTTTATATCTTCTATTCTATAATTATATTAAAATAATTAATGAACTTTATACATATTTTTTATTCACAGTGTGATAATTTTTCTTTAGTAATGTATGTTCAGTTAAATGAAATTAAATTAAAATATGTTTTTATTTTGTTCACAGGTTAAATGAAAAGGACAAATCCCTCCGAGTATATGTGAATAAATACGAAAAGACTCTTGTATATCTAGTCAAATCAATAGTGAAATAAATTTAGCCTTAATCTATAGCAATAATAGTGATCGAAGACCTAACACACTTATTACCAATAGGGTATAGTGGTCGTTTTTAAAATTATACGTACTGAATGTTATAATAAGTATATTTTTGAAATGTTTGAATTCAAATGAATGAAAACTTAAACTATTACTTGTAACTTGATTCTAGAACTGCCTTATTACGTAATATGTGACTTGTTTTATAGACCGTTATGTAGGTATTTAATTAAAAATTAAACTAAAAAAGAAGTGAACCGTTTTTGGTTCGCTGTTTTTGTTATTGTTGCGAATTCACATCAATTCGATTTAATGTAATTTAATAATTGGTTAAGTATTAGGTACTTATGTATGTTTTAAATGGATATTTAAATTAATATGAATTAATATAAAATAGGTTGTGACTTGTAATAGACGTACATTGTTACCTAGTGATGAATATTACCGAGGCTTTGTAATTAATGCGCTTCTTATCGGATCTGTCGATAATTGTAAATATAATTAATTTTAAGTAGCTAATACGTATAATTAAAAACTATTTATTGAATTTCATAAAGTAATATGAGAAACTAATGGTTTGTTTTATTATTCACTATGATTAGTCGTTGATAATTTCGCATGATATTTGCGAAAATTCCGAATACATCTGTATAGCACAAAAACTACAATTGATGTCTTACTAATGCATTATCTTTCCTGTAGCAAATATTTTCCAATATGATTATTACGTTATTAAGTTTCAAGTAGGTAATAGCTTACTGTTTGATAATAACCTAATAACCACCTGATATTAAGAGGATACGTTCTAGAGCATGCGAAAACTAGGTATAGCCTTTTTCATTGTTTAAATTTAAATTCTATATATAAATGGGATAAGATAAATTAGTTTAATATATTTTTCTCCTCTGTCAATCAAAATTCCTTTTTTTCTCTTCAGTACCTTGAGAAGCTTGGTGGTTATTAATAAAAGTAATAAAAATATTTTTTTGGAAATATCTACTTTTTTTTCACAAAACCGACGAATTAAAGCCTAAATTTTATAACTATACTCAACGCTCCTTACTCCTACTTAGTCTAAACTCTACAACATTTGTACAATACCCAATACAGATAATATCTACATATTTATTTACATGAAGGAAAATTTTTGTTCCCCGTATTATGTTCGAATTTCGACTACTAACTGACACACTAGTTGTATGAATTAGCAAACAGACACGCATTTCACTTGATGTTTAGTGGACACTGCTACCTGTAGATATTTATATCCCACCACAAAAGAACCGCGTTCCTAATTTAATATATAATAGGTCACTACATGAAAAAGTTAGAACGTATCGTATATCACTACTAATTGCTAACTACTGTTATTTGGAATGAAAAATTGCAGTGTGAGAATTGCTGCTTTGCGGTAGATATAAGTGTAGTATTTTACAGTCAGACCTTACATGAGTTCCACCATTCTTAGTGCAATTTTGAAATAAACTGATTTATTATACAGACTTTCAACTTCAAAATGGTTCCTAACTTGCTAAAGCAGTTAGATAGTTGATTAGTGATAATAAAAAATTCCCTGACGTCTAATTAGTTATGGTAAAGAGTAAATATTCTTACTTATAGAAATAGTTTAGACAGTTTCTGTAAAACCTGTGAGATTTATAAGGTCGTACCTGTAAATAAATAACCCAGCGATTAAATAATACAAGACCATAAAATAATTATCAGCCCAGAAAACAAAGTCTGAAAAATTTAAGTTAACTAACGGTTGCTTAGTCGTCGAAGTTTGACTATAATTCATTAATTTTTCAAGTTTCAATATTAAGAAAAAAATAAACTATTTCCAATGTTTTTGTATTCATAATATCAGCTTATCAATAGTTACAAGACAATAAAGAAGAACAAATCGGTTGAGAAATGGAGGAGAAAGATCATCCCAAATGTTTTACCTCTGTCTATTTATACATAGAAACTATGAGTATTGTATTAGACAAAATAAAAAGAAAAACAATTACTTATAGTTAATCTAACTCATGCAAAATGTTTATCTATACTTAATATTATAAATGTGACAAGTTTGTTTGCTGGAACGCGCTAATCTAAGGAAATACTGGTCCGATTTGAAAAACTCTTCCAGTGTCAGATAGTTCATTTATCGAGGAAGGCTATATAGGCTACATCACGCTATACCATACCATACCATCACGCTAAAACCGATAGGAGTCGAGCACCAATGAATAATGTTTCAAAATCGGGGTTAACGTATGTATTATTTAAAAATATTTTCACCTTCTACGTAAACGACGTCGCGAGTTAAAGTTAGCATTAGCCCAAAGTAACTATTCCCCGCGGACGAAGTCGCTGGCAGAAGCTAGTAATACATAAATGCACAGCTTGGTTATTTTCAACTGCAAGAGCATATAATAACGAAATCAAATTAAAATTCGTTATGAGAACACGACTGTGATTCATATATACATTATAGATACAAATATTTAGCAGCGGGGACAAAACAAAAATCATAGTGAGGAACGTAAAACCAACTTTGTCAACCTTATCATTACCCTTTCCCGATCATAAATCATCATTTGCTCAGATGTAGAGAGTGAACGGGACGATGCGACCGCGAGGTAATATATCCTTAAAAAACAATAAAAAATACCTCACACGAACCCAATCAACCATTATTATGACACAAGGATAAGGGCAGATTCTATTAATTTATAACCAATGTGGGTGGATAAACCGACATTATTTTTTAACGGTCGCAGAAAACGTGAATGTTTTGAATAACTGTTATTTTCTATTTTTTATTGCGATATCGGTCAACTAAATCAACGTGGATACGGGTTAAAGGCAAAGTTAAACTTTTTGAGACGTCTTTATAACAACACTATCTTTTTCCGCGGTTTTGCTTGCACTAATATAAATTATTTAAAAAAATCTATAGGTGGTAGAGCCACGCTGAAGCTATTACTGGTTTCACCATGAATGGGTCAGCTCGCCCGAGGTAGTATCACCCAACCCACAGAAAACCGACGTGAAGTAACAGTTCTTGCATTGTTGCGTTTCATTCAGTCAGTCCCTCCTTCCCCAAATACAGGCCGGCAACTCACTTGCGACTCCCCTGGTGTTGCTAGCATCTATAGACGGTGATGGTCACTTAACATCAGGTAGCCCACCAGTTCGTTTGCCTCCTACGATATAAAAAAAATAAAATTGCACCTATCTTTCAGAAACAGTACTTTTTTCTGATGATCAGTCGAATAGTTCAGGAGTGAAAACGTAACAAATAAACTAATTAACTAATTCAAACCTTTATTAACAATTGAAAATGGCTGCAATTCCACTAAGTAATTACGATTAACATTTTCCTCCTACGATATAAAAAAATTAAATTGCACCTATCTTTCAGAAACAGCACTTTTTTCTGATGATCAGTCGAATAGTTCAGGAGTGAAGACGTAACAAATAAACTAATTAACTAATTCAAACATTTATTAACAATTGACAATGGCTGCGATTCCACTAAGAAATTACGATTAACATTTTCCGAAGTAAAATGATGACTTACGTTCAATTTTTGATACAGCACGCCCTACGAATAAACAACAACTACAGACAATCAACATTAATAATAACATACATTTATGGTACTTTTGTAGTTTAAAAAGTCAGAAAAATAACAAGCTTGATTTACCTTGATTACAAATTTAGTAATAGTAAAGTAATAGTAACAATAAATACTGCTTCAAAATGATCAAACCCAATGCATTTTAATTTTACTGTTCTCTATAGACTTATACGTGAACGTCCGTATTACGTATACAGAGACAATACCATAAATGTTTTTCTAAGATTAGATTATATCTAGTATATAATCTGAATTTGCCATTTTGAAAGTAATACTTAGCGATTTCTGTTATAGCTTTGCTTTCGCTAAGTACTTAATAAAGATGTCGATTGAATTTGTTTGCTAACGCTACTCGATATCGGAGATGTTTTTTTAAATTAAATATTATTGTTTTTAGTTTTGACAAGCTGAAGAATCAGTCATTGAAATGCCAGCCAACAGGTTTAACTACAATATGCATTAATATTTAATTAATTGGCGTTAGAACTCTTTTCATTCCATTCATTTATTCGTTCCATTTGTATCATTTGAGTTTAGGAGCAGAGTACGTTAGTTTTAGGATAAATAAAAGAATTACGTTAAAATAAAGGGTATAAGTAATTATCTAGTTTTAATTTAGTTAATTGCCGCCTACAAGTAATCATTCCCTAGTTTTTGGTCGCGTTAATTTGGACTTGATTCATCCCTCGGAACCAGTACGACTACGTACTAGTAAGTGTATGAAAAATGTCATGATAATTGATTGAGTAATTAAGGCGTAACAAACAAACTCAAATTCGCATTTATAATATTAAAAAAGATGTGTATATGAAAGTATTTTACATTTTTTTTATATTACTCTGACGTAAAAACAGCAAGACAATACAAGCACGGATTTATAAAATTAAGAAAAAACTCACAAAGAAAATTAGAACAAATATTCCTTTTACAATACGACCATGTAATGAAATAGTAATCGAACAAATGAATATTAATCTGTTAATTCTATCAATATTTTCAAAGATCTCCGTACTGTCTTCTGAATGGAGATTTTTAACTCATATTTTGCGCTTTTTTAAATATTTTCGTTATACAAACCTTGTCCTAACAATTAGACATTTGATTTTTAATTATATAAATGTATAACATAACATATACACTTGGTCGGTTTATATCTGTAAAATAATGTTATGATGTCAAACAATATTATTAAGGTCCGAGTTGGTAATGATTTAATTTTTTATATCATCCTTAAAGAGAGACAGTTTCCTAATTTATACGTCCACGTAAATAAAGTAAGATTTGATTCGATCGTTAGATCGTCACTTGCTATATGTCTTGTCGTGTGAAATCGCCCGTGTTACACGGTGTCTATAAAAACGTTATTGTTTTGATAAAAAATGACATGCCACACAAACATCTGATAATAGCCGTGGGCGGGGTTGTAACAAAAGAGAATTGGTTAGCACCAAACGAACACAATGCGGGATGAAGTTTGATTCGGGTGGTAAATTAAGTTTTCTATTCGGCTCCCTTTTGTTTATTTTTTCATGTCACACATATTGTACAATAGAAAAATATGTTTGTTTTATTGATGGTTGAAATGATCCGAAATTACTGTTTTCTTTTATGCGTCAACATGATTGTTACAAAACGAGATATTAATTTGACAACACGTAAACCTTTGTTATACCAACCTGTGGGTAAAAGATAGTTTTTTTTATTTTTGATAATATCTTAGAGTAATATGTAAAAATGTATTATTGGACATGATATAATTATATTTGCAAGGTTATTTGTTGGGTATATGAAAATTAATTTTTATATCATAAGTTTAGCTAAAGACAATCTATATACACAATCTAATCTTTTAATCTTGCTTTTTTGAAGATAGAATTATGTGTAAGAAATGATTTTACCAGTATGAGTTGACGACCCAATTTTACGTCATCAGATATGTGTCGTTTAGAATCAGAAGTGGTCAACGCCACTTTGCAATTTTCTAAGTCTCATAACTTTAAACCATTGTACTATAGCATACATTTTTATTTTTTTAGCTTTCTATAATAATTGTATTAAAACTCTACAGATATCTAAATGTTTCATAGTCTCTGCATTAAGCTCGAAATGGAAAATTGGCTATACCCATAAAAATTGTAAAGTGGAGTTGACCACTTCTGATTCTAAACGACACATATGTCAGAAACGGACATACAGCCATAAAATCTTAACTAGGCAATTAATAACTATTATATTGTATGTCAAATACTCGGAAACATGGGTAATCAAAAGCGCTGTGAATGAACGAAACATGTATTCACTTGTGGGAAGCGAACGAGATATGTTTTGATACAAAAGATATAATGCTTTATGGAACAGAGTACGTAGAAAAAACGTATGTGCTTATTATTTTCTACAGATAATCATTTATTATTACTTTACCACTGTTATAAAAAGTTTGTGGACATGTTAGTAAGAAGATCTCGGAAACTACTGATTCGATT
The DNA here is from genome assembly GCA_036509395.1 of Antheraea yamamai. Lineage (NCBI taxonomy): Eukaryota > Metazoa > Arthropoda > Insecta > Lepidoptera > Saturniidae > Antheraea > Antheraea yamamai. Next base: position 14,930,073 of record AP028436.1, on the reverse strand, counting down.
CTAAAAATTGTTTCACTGATAAGTAACATTAAGATGTTTATGATTATGAGTTATGTTTTTTTTTTTATATAGAGGCAAACGAACAGGTGGGTCACCTGATGTTAAGTGATTACCACCGTCCATAGACATTTGCAACACCAGAAGAATCGCAAGTGCGTTGCCACCCTGTGTTTGGGGGAGGGGAGGGAAGGTGGGTTATCCGGCGCTCTCACTGATCGAACAAAACGCAACAATGCAAGCACTGTTACTCCACGTCGGTTTTCTGCGAGAGCCGACCCATTCATACTGAAACCAGTAAAAACTTCAGCGTGGCTCTACTACCTCCATTGTTATTAAAACTTAATTTATAATTAATGCCATCGAACCCGCGAGCGTTTGCCATCGAGTTATGAAAATTAAATAGCGTCCGTGAAAATATGTAGTAAGTCACACAATGAATTAATATACTAATCAACAAATTGTATCTTGTTATAAATTTAAAAATACTATATCAGGGTTATGTATATTCTCATTACAAATAATATGAATCAAAATTTCTCAATGGAGATTGATCAATAAGCTTGCATATCTATGCAGCTTCCTGCGTTCCCGGCCTCATAAAAGTCAATTTTAGGGTATTTATCTTGCTAATGATGTTTTACGATGTTGCCTCGTTCTGCTTATCTCGAGACGACGCCTACCAGTAGTCAAAGGATGCTGTTATCACCTACTTCAAAATTCTCCTTTATAAATGGAATTATAAGGCTCTTTTATTGTGAGCACGTTGAATATAGCAAATAGTAGCCCGTATTTTGCTGTCTATCTGTTCACCTTTCATATTTATCTTGAAGGTGAGTTAATTAACTGAAGGGTTGCGGTAGCTGTAACGTTTTACTTTTAGTTCAACATCAGAAGTCTTTTGTCGGGGGATTTATCTTTGGTGATAACTCGGGTTTAGAGTGTCATAGAGAGATTTTTCGAACCTATAAATATCAGTTGATAAGGATATATTGTAGTACCGATTAAAACACCGAGGACAGATGTCCGCTACGAATTAAAGAAAAGATTTTTTCCAAGTGGTTTGTAATTTGTTTAATAATTCGATTTTTACTAGCATCCGCTTTATCAATTTCACACTGGTTGTGAGAGAATTAATTAATAAACTCGAGAAGTAGTTAAATTTAATCGAGTATAACCACGAAAAGTAAGACAAATAAAAAAGCATGGGTCATCAAATGGCAGACCGCGTTTCAGCTACGGACCGCCAACCTAAGTTGATCGGACTTTAGAATAACAATAAACACACTTTTTGCCTGTTATTTAAAAAATCAAATAAACTGCAATGAAATGTTTACATTTTTTTTTTATTTACCCCAGTATACTTTTCATTCTGAGAAGAATAATTCCAAGAATTAATCAAAAGTGTGAATTTTAAACAAGGAATCATCAACCACACATAAATCAATTCATAGCATAAAAAAAAGAATTTTGCGACGTTAAGACATTCTTAATATTTTAACATATGTTTATAATATATATTACTAGCGGGCCCGGCAGACGTTGTCCCGCCCTGATTAAAAATGAATCCTTGACAAATTATATCTCAAAACGTTCCTCAGGAATCACTTTATCCACTGGTGAAAACCGCATGGAAATCCGTTCAGTAGTTTTTGAGTTTATCGCGAACAGACAGACAGACAGACACGGTAGGGGACTTTGTTTTATACTATGTAATGATAATTATATATTATAGGTTATAATTTATATTAATATGTAATCATATATTAATATATAAATTATATTGTAATAGTTATATTTATAACTAGCTGATGCCCCCGACTTCGTCTTTGTCGCTCACCTATTAGGAAGCGTTTTCGACAATTCCAACAATTAACATTATAATTCAATCAATTGAAATGAAAATCCGTTCAGTAGTTTATCGTAAATAGACAGACAGACAGACGTGGGGGTGGACTTTGTTTTATAATATGTTGTAACCTACCGGGCCGTGACAGACTTTCATATCCCTGCTGTACTTAGTAAAAAAAATGTGTCATATAAAATATGATACCACTATCTATAAGAGCAATAGAGATGTCCTGTTTAAACATTATAGTGTTAAATTTAACACAAGAAGTAATGTATAAAATAAATCACAAAATGGATTATATAATAAGATAATGAATGTTTAAAAAAAATAAAGAGAAAAAAAAAAGTATATAGATTAAAGTTCATAATTAAAATTTCATAATTGGATGGGTGACCGCGTGGGAACCTCGCACGACATTGGTTTTTTGTTGCATTTGTTTAGTTAAAATATTTGCCTGTAATACAAAAGTTTCATTTCTATCGTGTGTCTTTACGACACACCTGTTTTTCTTTAATTCGTAGCTATTGACGAACTTTAATGTTATCAATTAAAAATAAACTTGGAAGGCATCACTTCTACAACCATCTATGATTCATAGCTTTTATTCATCTTGATCCTTACCTCTACTAATCTACAGTATTTGTATTCTGCCAAAAAAAAACAATAATGTTGGAACTTAAAAAAATTCTGATTTTGAGTACCAACAAAATGTGCATGTTGGTTTATTCAAAATTACTTTGACATTCTGACAAAAACGCTGTATTCGAATTCATGCATATTTTAATATACTTTTTGGAAAAAAAAAACAAAATGAGCCACGGTAACGCGTCGTCGAGTTCAAATAGTTGTTAATAAGTGTTGTATGTAAAGTATGCTCGAGCATAACACACAGTAATCAGTGTTATAGCCGATATGTTCAAGTAGTCAAGATGTTAACGTTACAGCTTGTTATCTCGTAATAGATTTTTAAAGGCTCAATATAATGAACGAAATAACCCAATTGAATTTCGGGCGTGGGGAACAAAAGCCGGCAGTACGGCTGTCGGCCGCATTACCGGCCTACCACAATAAATCCAGGAGGTCCGTCGCCATGGGGCTAATTACTCTGAATATCGGTTGATATACTGTCTACTTAGGAACGGTGATGTATGGATATGCTCAAAGGATTCGACGCCGCACTGCCTCCGGCGCAAATGCGATGCTACGATTATAAATAAGCACATTTAGGATAACGATTGTCGAAAGCGTTGTTATAGTTTCGTTTGCTTATTTTTAAACACTTTCATTTTCTATAAAAAAAATCAAACATACTGCGATTCATTTCAACTGAAATAAAAATTGAAATTGCTTCTTAAACCTATAGTTTTTAGATAAAGCGGTAGGTATAATATATAATTCAGAATTATATCAGTCTATATATTGATTGTTCCGACCGATTTGGGGCATGGTGACCGCTTTGACTCCTAATCAGAGAAATTGCCCTGGTGCGCTCCAAGATGACTTATGTAGCCTATCTTCCGTGCTACTCGGAGTCCAGTAACGGATGCGGTCAGATGCGTAGGATATATTAAGGTGCACAAGTGTACATAGGTACACATACTCGTCCTTGTTCTTCTAGACCCAGTGGAACGGGGACCATTACGACCGGAGAAGGACTCAGACAGATGGTACAGTATCATGGTGAGAAAGTTACAAAGGGTCAGTCTTAGTACTATCTCGCACTCCCTTAATCGCCTTATACGATACCCACGGGAAGATATGGGGTGATGTTATTCTACTGTGTGTATATGTTAGTACCAACACTAAACTGAACCAACATGGACAATGTTTTTCTGGTAGGTATTCAATTTTCTATAACTCGAAGCTATAAGTTCCATATCTATATTGTGAAATTTCCGTGTAAAAATTTATATGTATATCTTCATAATATATTTTTGGAGTGCATAATTCAAGTATTTATTAAATACAAAAAAATATACAAATAAAAATTTCGTCACGAACACAGCTATTATAACAATAAATTATTTAAATGAATAACAGGTTAATGGTTGCATACTAAGTCGTATAAATCTCACAATTAGCGTAAAATGTTATTAATGGAAAACAATTCAATATGTCAGTAAAGCATTTTCTAGCGTCTATTTGGCTAGCTGCAATTTATACAAAGCGAACTTAGAACTCAGTTATAAAATATTTAAAATGAAAACTTTAGAGTCAAAGTTAACAGTACCTATTCTGATTTTTATTAAGCACCGCAGGTAATATAACACATTGACACACAATATATAGCATGACTCGAATTTGGTTCAGCGAATTAATTTGAAAAGCTAACCAAGTTAAAAGTAAAATTAATACATTAAATTTGAATCACAAATTAGGATACTGAGTTAATCAATGATATATATTTATGTATATATTCTTAGACTGTGATACCGTTATAAATGATTGTTGTGATTAAACGTTAAATAGCTAGATAAAAAACAATATTAAGTTATTAGAAAAAAGACTCAATCAAGCCTAAGTATTTTTCAACGGAAATCAAATAACTAACAAATACAAACAAAATATTGTATTACAATTTTAGAAATTACTTTATCAATCTAATCTAATCGATCTATATATTCAGAATGTTTTTTTGCAATTTAATCTAACAAACGTCTACATAATCTAGATTTCTTTTGAGGACTGCTTCAACAAAGGGTTGTTCATATCTTTTATCCTCTAAATGTGCATGCGCATAATGGGCATAAATTGTAATATTTTTAACACCCGCATCGGTTCAACCATCGAATACTTCAACTTAGTGACCTTTTCATGGTTTAACAATGTATGCCCGTGGTTCCGCACGCGTGAACACAAAATCAAAATCGAAAATACTTTTTTTAAATTTAGGTCCTTAGAAGGCACTAATGGACGTCAAAGCTATAGGCACTTTTGAACGTCAAAGCTACCACCGATTCGGAAAAACAACCCAGTTCGTAAGAACCAGCAAGAAACTCGATCTGGTTTATCTTTTCACGATAGATATTTTTACAAACATAGATAGTTACATTCGTTTTTGATGGATGTACAGAGACGGCCGTCATTTCCAGACATCAGCATTGTTCACATTATAACTAAAAATCAATGTTAGTAAGAGTTTTTTAATGTACGCTTTTTAAACATTGTATAGTTATTTATTTCGAAACTTCTAATACTGGAGTATTTATCGGCTCTCCAGCCTAAATCCGCAGTGGTCTGTGAGACGGGTTCACCTCGAGTAGGACGTGACCCATCTCCTCGCACTATACGGTCCTAAGGAGCAGGTTAATACCCCCCTAAAGAGAGCTATTCACGCCTCTGAGTCCACCCCCTGTATATCAGACACACAAATAGCTAATCATGTCAGCGTAACTCCTACTAAGCATATACTAGAATCTAGTCAGACCGTACATGTGTGATTTAAAAATAAATAATTAGTTCTGTGATTAGGATACTAACGAGTGAAGAGACTTCACATTTTATAACATGAAAGAATATATCATCACTTCAACACGAACCAATATTATTTATAATGATTTTTTTAATACTTTATCGGTGTTATTATAAAAAAGTTAAATACGTATTGAATACTTGCTTCAAAAAGGTTTCGAATTAAATGCACCGCGCTCGCCGGAGGCAAGTTCGCGTTATCCTTTTTCGCAAGTCTAACCCTAACGTAACCGAAGCGAGACAAAAGAGCAAGATGGCGAAAATTCAGCGACCGCGGTGCGTTTAATTCGCAATCTTTTTAAAGCAAGTATTCAATACGTATTCAACTTTTTTGTAATAACACCGCTCAGGTTTTAGGGTTTGAGCATAATTTCATCTAATGTTAAACGACGGCTTGATCTAAGATGGTAAACACGCCGAACCCAAAGAGGAGTCGGTCTGAAGTGCAGGTACCAGAATACACCAACAGGTTCTTGGCAACAGAATTTCGACTTCAGAGAGGTAGCTAGCCAGACGTAGTTAAAAAAAACCCTTCCACTATGTTATGATTTCCTCACAATGTTTTCCTTAACCAAAAGCTCCTACTCAGTTGCAAGGATTCGAAAATACGTCCATGAACGCTGTGTCCGAACACGCTAATAACTATGCCATCAACGTTTCGCATTTTCAATGATCCGCGACTTTATAAGTATGAAGTATAAATATATATAAAATCTATGTTACTCATGGAGAATGGTGATTTTTGTGAGTGGAGAAAGTATACAAAACTTGCCTATTTATAATCGTAGTAAAAATAAGCAAGTTATGTAAATAAAAACACCAAAAAAGTTATAGAAGTCTTTTTAATACGAAACTTATTACAAAAGTAAAGAACTCAGTGCTATATTTATTTCTAGACAAATGAAGGCTAACCAAATGAAGATACGTCACGTTACTTACGGTTATGTATGAAGCTATAGTTTTTTTAATATTCAATATGTCAAACAATAAAATTATGATCAAAGAATTAAAAAAAAACCGAACAATAAAACAAACTAAGTAATAAATAATATACCATAGCAAAACATAAGTATTAGTTGAAAATTTCAGAACAATTACAATACGATTATCCTTACACCTACAAATAAGGGAATAAATACACATAAGATAAAATCTCAGTACCCGATACAAACACGAGTAACCAAACTCAATTACTTCAAAGAATAAAATTGTCAATGCGGTTAAAAGTAATCTGTAACCGAAGTTAGCCACAATAGGGCATCGATAAGATCAATCTCTGGCTCCGATGGACAAATTGTTCGTATTCAGAACCTGTTAAAACCAGTAGGAATGTTTACAAAACATGTCATTTATACAGGCATATTTTAAACAGTGCTGTCGGCCGTGAAATTAATATTTCCATACAAATTTACAGAAAAAAAGTATGTTTAGAAAACTATCACTCAAAACTTATATACTTCTTAACAGAAGACTAAAATAATTGTATATTTGAACCTATGTCGTTCGATGCGGCGTACCAATATCCTATCAATTAAGCAACTATCGATTTAATATTAATAGCCTTTATGGCACCAAGGAAAAGCAAGTAGTATCTTAAGAATATTACTGACAATATGTACAAACTTTGTTAGAAAATAATTTTACTTGTCACCATATACAGCTTTTTCTTTGTTGTAGACGTACAACGTGACTGCACTTTAATAGATGATAGTAAACTTAGCGCAATCCAAAAATAATGACGATCAACAAAAAATCTACAAACATCACCACAATACACCAAGTCGTCATTATCGTGTCAGCCTGTAAACCTCTAAGATCTAAGAAACTAAAGATACTAACAGTACCATGTTTATCACTACGTATATATGGATCGCGACCCGATCATATACAGCTCCCTGCTACCCTGCAAACTCTCTATAAGTTGAAATCTCTATAACACGAATTTTTCCGCATCCTCTTTAAAGTTCAGTTTATCCAACTTACTTTTGCCTAGCTATCTCATTATGAACGTGGAATCACACACGAGTTACATTTTTTTAGATTACATCCGATAGCTAAAAAAAAGATGCATTCCATTCATAAAACTCACAAATTTAATCTAAAGCCAAATCAGAAACGACTTCGATCTTCAATAAAATATATTAACGTTATATATTAAGTATGTGAAGTAATTTGATAATAAATCGATTAAGGTATTAAAATTTCTCGCTTAGTAAATAAATACAACAGTAATATCAAAGGGCAGATGTTAACGGATTGCCCGTAGTAGCAAGGTGTCATTCGCTCAGGTGCCTCGTATAGTGGCACAAGCCACAGCTTTGTCATCAAAATGTTGTATCGCGGTCACATGTGTCCAAATTGTGTAATATTTATTTATTTATTTTTAACGTGATGTAAATTAAAACTCGTTTTAACTGTTAAATATTTAAGAATTAATTAATTAAAAGCATATACACTAACAAGTTATTTATCTGTCTTCAATGATCTATTAAAAAGTAGATGTAATAGGTTCAGATAGAATCAGACCTTCCTCTCTATGATGTTAGCGTTGGTATTGACGCCAATCACTTTCTTTGTAACTCGTCTCCAATTACTTTAGACAAGCTTTCGTCCGTGGCTTTGCTCGCATTAATGTTGTTCTAATCTATCCCCTGGAGATAGTGAATTGTTTCTGAGTATATTTTGTTTGCCGTCTTAAATAACTTTTTAATAATTAGATGTATAGAGTATAACAATTATAGGAAGGTGATACATTACATTTTCTTTAAAACTATATGAAAATTATTACAACTATCAATAATGTTTTTGTCACTGACGATTGCTGTCATATGTTGCAATTTTTCAACATCTGCACTTATCTTAAAATATCGGATTCACAAAAGTAATTTTAAGCATAAATGACAAACCCACCAGAATTTTTGAAATACTTCAGACATGTCACTGCAATTATAATAGTCTTAATTAGTCATAGATTTAAATAGACTTTTGGGAAACATTCCTCAGATAGGTATGCATATTTATGTGTTAACATGGAATTCCATTTCATTTTCTCCAACTCTTTTAAGTCATAATAAAACATCTAAAGAATTACCTAGTTAGTCAACGAGAGAGGAAATAAATCGTGGAGATATTCATGTGCTAACAATAATGTATTTTTTACCTTATCAGATCATTCTCCGAGTTATTATGTAGGTATTGGATGTTTTAATACATTCTAAAGTGGTATGAAATTTACCAAAAATATATGTAATTATAATAAAGGGATTTATATTGATACAATTTGGTAATCTCAAAAAACACATCTAATACATTTTTGATTGGATCATTATCTATACATATAAATAGAATGTAAATCTAACGTGTCTGTACTCTTTCGATTTTCGTGAAAAGAATTGTTAGAGGTGTCTAGGAATAAGTAATAGAATGCATTTCAATCATTTTTAGAAATGTCTGTATGTTTGTCTGTTTGTATGAACACGCAACATTGCTAAAGTACTGGGTTCACAATATAACCTCACCAAGAAAATCATAAAGCATATCTTCGAAAATAACTTAGTCTTTGTTTCATTAGAATCGGTTCACTCTATCAAAAGTTATTGTAATTTGAATGACAACGCGGCGTAAGTACGAGAGAAAAGTAGATAAGTAAATGGACCTAATACGTTCAGATGACTTTATTAATCATTGTTTTTTTATTCCACGTTGACGAAATCGCGGGCACAGCTAGTAAAACTTAAATATATATTGGATATTTAAAACATAATTGAAATACATAAGTCACTAAACATTTAGGCTACTATGAGGAGTAAAATGTAGATAATATTGAACGAAGAATTTTCCAATACCCATAACAATTTACAGAATCATAAAAGTTTCATTAATTCACAATATTTATAGGGTTTTATTCAAATGTCTTTCTCTACTGCACCGCTCGAGATTTATGTATGTCCACAATACATTTATAGGAGGGTGGCTCGTTAACACCAATGTAAACGTTTGATTATAAAATATCTCAATCCGGCATAAGATTGTTCACTTTCGTATCATTGTCATTTAAATTTTGATGGATCTATATGAGCGTGGGACACTCCAACATCAACACTATTTCTCATGTTAGAATGTGATTTTAATTTTAGTAAAAAAATATATATATATTTTAAAATATCTGCTTTGCAAATCTAAGGTTGAAGACTGTAAACTATATAATAGATAAATGAAACTTAAACATATCACTATATATTATAAAACAAAGTTCTCTGCCACCTCTGTCTGTCTGTCTGTTCGCGATAAACACACTATAAACGATAAACGTGGCCCGGCTAGTATATACATAATGAATAACTGTAAGAGGTATTTATAGAGAAGTCTTTCAGCAAAAATCACCATGTATCATAATACCAGATATGCAAACACATTATTAAATTACATAGATTATCAGGGTTACCTGAAGGTAAGAGATCACCGCTGTCCATGGACACCTGCAACACGAAAGGAGCAGGCTCATTTCCTGAAGGTTTGTAAATTATATTGGTCCGGAAACGCCACCGCTTAGAGATCAAAAGATTTGACGTACGTGGAGACAACACACGCGAAAACCAGACAATAGATGACTTCCAACCATCAAGATGATATGCACGGGATTTCGATTTGTGGTAAGTTTCGATATGCAATAAATAATAGCTCATTCCCGTCCGTTCCGTTGAACATTAAAAAGAACGCCTATGAAAAGTAATCTGAAGTCGCGATGGAAGCAATTACAATTTTGTACAGCATGTCGGTTTGGCGACTTTTCATACTAAATTACCAATTTTGATTTTGTTGTTTCTTTTATTCTCCCTGTTACTTTTGTTTATAAACCACGCCTGTATTAAAGCGAGCAAAAAAAAAACAAATCGGTGAAGCTTTTCTGAGTTTTAGGGACACTAACAAACAGCAATTCATTCATATATATGTGTGTAGATGATATACATACGCTGTAATCGTTCAAAGATATTTCTTTGGTTTCATAGGTATATTATTTAATAAGTCCATTTGTCCGTGATTTAGTATTCATAGACCAACGTCTTCTGTCTGACCATTAACTTGCTTGTAGCTCGAAAACCACTGACCGATTTTCATAGTCAATTTTGTATACTATAGAAATATTCTTTGTAAATGTTTTAGAATATATTTCGTTACGTTAGACAATTGACACATGAAATAGATTATGAAGTTAAAAATAATTAATATCTAGACAAAATGGCTTCCCGTATTTCACATATTTTGTCTAAACCCATAAATATTACTTGCAGAATACACTAAACGACCACACTACACTAAAACAACACATTAAAAATAGTAGTATCAGCATGAAAAGAAATGAAATTCACTAGAATGGAGCCTTGGACACAGCTAGTAGTAGTATATTACAAAATATATTGTTATAAACAATACATACATCGGACATTGATTAATGCAATTATCGGTCGTTGTACCTCTATACACATATTCTTGTCAGCATTCGAATTCATGAGAAATAATATACACCGCTTGGATAGGATTTAAACAAGCATTAAACAAAACACAAACTTAAATAAATTGCAATTTTACTACAAATAATAAGAAACAAACTATTTCTACACTTGCCCACTATTATACCCGTTCCATAATCTAGAAATATATCAACGTTAATGTATTTCGTTAAGTAAAATGTGTATTCACTACCTCATTACTAATCATAATGTAATGTTTATACGACTAGCAGAGTAATTACAATATGTTACAAAGGACACTGGCCTCGAGTGAGAAGTCGACGAGAAACCCTTAGTATCAGAGTTATATCGAGAACTATAAAATATTACATTACATACATTTTTATGTAAGGTATTCTCTCATATATTAATAGTAGCTATTTAAATAGAACTGTAGAGTCAATTTACTAGATAACTATCTAACATTTGAAATAATGAATACCTGAAATCTTCTATACATATAATAACAATGTAAATGTAACATGTCTGTACTTTTTAGATTTTTGGGCAGAAAATTGTTGCAGGTGTCTTGGAATAAGTAATAAAATACATTTCAATCATTTTTAGAAATGTCTGTCTGTCTGTTTGTATGACTATAACAGGCATAAAGTACTGCGTCCACGATAAAACCTCACCAAAAGAATCATAAAGCATATCCTCGAGTAATATTTAGTCTTAGTGTAATTAAAACGGAGTCACTTTATCAAAAGTTATTATAATTTTAATGACGATGCGACGTAAGTATGAGAGAAAAGTAGATAAGTAATTGGGCTTAATACATTCAGATGATTTTAATTAGTCATTGTCTTTTTACATTAGGTTTTACGCAGACGGAGTCGCGAGCACAACTAGTAGTTAATAAAAATAGTTGGTAAATTTTTGTAACTTTTATGAATTACAGCATAAAGTTTTAAAAACAACAATATACACGTAATATTTATGAAAAGATAAGTTAATAGGTTGTGAGGCTTTAGGGTATATAATGAATAAGCGATTACTTAATAATGGCTATGAATGTTGCTTTGCGAAAATCCTTAGTAAGTAGTTTTCCTATTAATGTACTGCTTCCACATAGAATTTGTGTATGTAAATATGAAGGCAGTTGCTATGGTTTTCTGTAAGAAAAAATGAAATGGATTTATTGATTTTATTATTTATTCATTCCTTGGATCAATACTGTGAATTGTGAATACAATTAATTTGATCTCATCGTTTAGGTAATCTTTTATTCATTAAATTATTATCTGAAACTATTTTAGCTTAATAGTAAAGTATTTTAAAATACACGTTTGAGTAGCCACCAAATTTAAGCTAGAAGTCTGTTGATAAGTATTTTCTAAGGTTTTCCCGGCACTTATATCTGAAACGCAGTCTTATTTGTAGAGTTCGCGTATAATTATTATTCAATTATATTTCCGTCTAATAGTGGGAGAGACAAACATTGAGATTTATAACTATACTAGCATTTGTCCACGACTTTGTCCGCGGAGAATAGTTACTTTGGGCTAACACTAATTTTAATTAGTTATTTCGTTTACGTAGAAGGTGAAAATATATTTAAATAATACGTACAGTTAATCTCAATTTTGAAACATTCTTGGTTCTTTATTGGTGTTTCCCTCCTTTTGGTCTTAGCGTGATGATATATATATATATATATATATATATAGCCTTCCTCGATAAATGGGCTATATAACACTGAAAAAATTTCTCAAATCGTACCAGTAGTTTCTGAGATTAGCGCGTTCAAGCAAACAAACTCTTCAGTTTTATATTATTAGTATAGATATAGATAAATACAAAGTTAAAACGAAGACACGACTACATTAACTGTAACTTTTACTGCTTCTTTAAAGTATTAAGTACCAACAGTAGTAAAAATTGATTAATCAATATTTTCTTTTAAGTTAACACTTTGATAATCATAAAACAGTAATCGAAATACCTTCATAAACTTTAAAACTTAAAACCATTTTAATAGTGCGGCATTCGGATCAAACACTGTCGTATTAAGGACAATATCAAAAATTTCATTTAACGCTTTCCAAAGTGTAAAATCCTCGATAATGCATAGGTATCGTCGTTTGCTTAAGTGGTCGATAACCGCAGCGAGGGAACGAAAAGTTATTTTTTTAATTAACACATTAAGGGTAGATATCTTAATCTCTGTGGCGCCAATTCTTAAAAGACCTCATCCCTTGATAACAGCCCCGACGGCTTTATCAGAAATATAGTCACAGAACGTATCTGGAACAACGCTATTGTAATGTGCAAAAAATCAACGATTCCTTCTATCATTTAATGATTTTTTGAAGTCATTTTTATGTGCGGACCACCCTTCAGATACAAGCAAATTAAAATGTATTTATCAGCAAATCTGAATACTTTTCCATGTTCGTGTGAGATATACTTAAAAAGTACATTTAGAGCATTTTAATAGGCCGGTGTAACATGCAAGAGAAATAATCTTTATATGGAAATTGCTTACTTAGTAAGCGGTAATTACTTTCATATTTTCATTCCTTTTTATATGTGGTTATAAACGTTACAATAAGAATTTTATTTTTATTAAATTTTATGTCAAATCATGTTATATTATTATTTCACACTTTGTAACTAATTTCCTCTAAATTACTGATTTTTTAATTTCAATATGAATAATTTTAATTAAATTATTCTTTACCTGAAATGTCTGAAGTTGTAGAAATAAAAACAGTTCAGTTATTCTTCGTGAAATCCTCAAAGTATGTACTTATATAAATTAAATTTTGCAAGGGAGTTCACCCTCACACCTTGAACCGAAATGGTCTCGGACGGTCCGTTTCCAGATGGGTTTCCTCCCACGAACACTGCGATTGTGGAATGAGCTTCCAGCTTAGGCTTTTCCTAGGCTCTACAGTATGGAGTTCTTCAAGGGGAAAGTAAATAGGACATTACAGGGTCGGCAATGCGCATGTGATACCTCTGGTGTTGCAAGCGTCCATAGGCTGCGGTGACTGCTTAACATCAGGCACTCGCATGCCTGTTTGCTACCATCGTGGTATAAAAAAATCAATTTGCTAAAATTAAACTCTTAAGTTAACTTACCTAACTCTTAGCAAGTTAGTGGTGCCACAAAACAATTTATGATCTATCCACCCTAAACTAATAATAAAGATAAAGGTACCACAATGCAAAACCGCACATATGAATACAAAAGGTAACATGTAAAAATCATACAGCTGAATATACTAACCTGTTCCTTTTTTAAATTCGGTTAAAATAGATTACCTAAATTGAAAATTATACGAACATTTTTGTAAAGGATACGCCTAATAATTAATTATTGGTTCTAATTAATATTAATAGATACAAGACACAATGCCATTTAATTCCACACTCAATATGGTTTACATCATAATAATTAAACAGCTAAAATATATCTAATATACAGCTACCATACAACGCCAATAACAATCATGACACCTCTCACCCGTTGGTACATTAGTGTTGTAAGGGGTATTATGACTGCCATGAGGTGCAAATTTAGAAGAAGAAAAAGAACTCGAATTTTTGTATGAATTTAGTAAAATCACTTCAATACATTATTCTCGTATCAGATAAATGTAACGATAATGGTATTGTTAATGACGATGATTAATGGACTTCAAGTTAGATTATATCTATACATACAATAAGAATGTAAATCTAACGAGTCTGTACTTTTTAGATTTTTGTGAAAATAATTATTGCAGGTGTCTTGGAATAACTAATAAAATACATTTCAATCATTTTTAGAAATATCCGTCTGTCTGTTTGTTTTCACACACATTACTCCTAAAGTACTACATACATGATAACCTCACCAAGAAAATCATAAAATCATGCTCGAGTAAAATTTAGTCTTGGTTTCATTAAAATTGGTTCAATATATCAAAAGTTATTGTAATTTTAATGACGACGCGACTTAAGTACGAGAGAAAAGTAGATAAGTAAATGGACTTAATACTTTCAGATGATTTTATTAGTCACTGTTTTTTTAACATGAGGTTCCACGCTGACGGAGTCGCGGGCACAGCTAGTCACTAATAAAAACGATACCGGATTTCACAAAATATTTCAATGAAAGTACCTCTCACTATTATATTTTAAATAATAATTTTACTTTTCATGAATAACTATATATTAGCCCCTCAATATTTAGATCGTTTTAAAACAAATACTGTAACATCCATTAGTATATAATTAAATATTTCCAAGAAATATGATTCGAAATATCGTACATATATCATTTTACAAAAGTGTTATTGTATGAGAGAGACATAAATAACATGGATCATTATTAAATAAGTTACATTTATAAATATGTTAGCAATATTTCACACACAGTAATAAACCCTTGAAATATTACGGCAATTATAGAAAGTAAAAAATAAATAAAGACAAAAATCGCTAGCCTCCGGCCTTCGTTGCGGAGGGCCACTGTTCGGTTAAATTTTAGTACATTTTGGGGTTCCATTAACCAAATGTTTATTACCTCAACACTTTCCAAACACCAAAACACAATTTTTCTCATTAAGAAGCAGTACAATAATTATATTAAAAGCTGTTTGAAACACTTTATGTACTGACACATTTCATAAACTGATTATTTAAATTATTTTTTTAGATATAGATTTATTTTTTTATGTTTACTTTTAGATATTTGGTTCTTATAAAATTTTAGGAAACTATGAGTTTTACAAGTACTACACGTTAAGCAATGTGGGGGCAAGCGATGTGGTGCGCATGCGCAGGAGAGAGGAAATAAACATAAAAATGTTTACAAAGAGAATTTGTAAGCAAAGCATTTTTATCTTTTCATGTTGTTTTCTCATTACATAAAATATATTATTAAAATCATAAACATGGTAGACAAAGGCGCGGGCTTCACAAGACTAAAATAAAATTTAAGTCTTAGAAATAGTTTAGTAACATTATGCCGGAACAGCGGAACCAAGATTTTATATTTATTTTTTGCCGGGCTTTATGAAAGAGAAGATTTTATCCGTGAGATCTTCCTGTGATTTACGACTTAGAAACGCTTAGACCGCAGTAAGCACCGCTTGTTAGTATTCATGATAGATTTGCATCCAATTAGGATCATTAGTATTTTTTATTTTGTGATATAATGTTATATCCATGGAACGATATTGGATTTTTATTTTTAAACAACTTCAGAAAAGTAAGTATGTACAGTCCTTGCCAAACTTTCTGACCGCATTGAGTATTGTTGCGCAGAACACAAATTTAGGTATATATACGTATTATATTACGTGTGTATCGTCGAGACAACTTAAATACATATAAGAACAAATTTTAGTTCCTATAATAATATTTTAACATTGTTTTGTCTTAAACTCTTCACTGTATTACGTGCAAACCCCAACTCGCGGCTATATTCAGAGCGACCAAAGAGATTAACAAGGACTGTAGGTTCTTTCTTTCGGAAAGTACTATATCGTTTTTTGTTATTCTTTTACCCGGCTAATCTATATATTTATGGAATTATTCTAGTAGTTAAAATATCGAGGTACCATTATTATGTACAGACTTACACTTCTATATATAATAATTATGTACTTTCATATCAGTTTGTTTTCCTAGTACAGGAGCGTACGGATTTTTATTATTGCAGTTTATACAGTAAGTAATTGATGTTTTTTAGGATTACCATTATTATGTACAGACTTACACTTCTGTAAATAAAAATTGAGGACTTTTATATCAGTTTGTTTTCTAGTACAGGAGCGTACAGATTTTTTTTAATGCAGTTTATACAGTTATTAGATGTTTTTTAGAATTACCATTATTATGTACAGACTTACACTTCTATATATAATAATTGAAAACTTTCATGTCAGTTTGTTTTCCTAGTACAGGAGCGTACAGATTTTTATTATTGTAGTATATACAGTAAGTAATTAGATGTTTTTTTAGAATTACCATTATTATTTACAGACTTACACTTCTATAAATAATAATTGAGGACTTTCATATCAGTTTGTTTTCCTAGTACAGGAGCGTACAGATTTTTATTATTATTTTTATTAATGCAGTTTATACAGTTATTAGATGTTTTTTAGAATTACCATTATTATGTACAGACTTACACTTCTATATATAATAATTGAAGACTTTCATATCAGTTTATTTTCTAGTACAGGAGCTTACAGATTTTTATTATTATTTTTATTAATGCAGTTTATACAGTTATTACATGGTTTTAGAATGTTTGATAGATATCTCTTTTTATTACAGATACTGTGCTTGATATGTATATCACGGAAACAGTAACATATATGTTCACATAGATACCTTCTATGTCAACTGTTTAAATTAGCACACTGATACAACATTAAGGCACTTAAATTGTTCCATGTAAAAAAATAGTACTCGTCTGTGGTGACAAAAAATACGAACCTTTCTTAAACAATTTTGTTAATAAAACTAGCGATCCTTGCGGACGTTGTCCTGCTTTGATAATTTAAAAAAACCTACAAACAAACCCCAGCGTCATCTACCGAGTCCAATTGTTAATCTAAACCATTCTCCGATCTACTGGAATACGCACACAAAATTTCATCAAAATCGGTCCTGCCGTTTCGGAGGAGTTCAGTGACATACACACGTACAGAAGAAATTTATATATAAAGATTAAAGTTCGTTAATAGCCACTAGAGTAATAATCAGTTGATAAATATAGTAGTAGAAAAATATTTTATCCTTGCCTATTTATCGTATATATAGATACCACATCCATTTACGTTTTTTCCATCCTACGTTTGTTATTAAATTATCATGAATTATATTAGAATAAGTTACATAAGTACATCAATATCAGAATATTAACACAAAATAATATCACAAATCTATAGTAAGATAAAACTACCTGTAACAGACGAGATATAACACTTAAGGAATTAAAAAATATACGCATGAAAATAAACATTCAAAAACACACTATACTCTCAATTATTGAAAACATACGAGTATGTAAATGTGTACACAAGTATAGAGTACATGCTTTAAATAACAAAAAATAAAATTGTACAGCAATCCGCGGATTAACGAATACTGCCACCAATAACTGTTACACACGTACGGCTAGTTTGGAAAACATAATCGCATATGACTTTAGAGTAATAAAAAATGTAATTTATAGGACAAATAATAATATCCTTTTTTAAATTATAAATATAATACCAATTACACTTTTTGATATAACTTTTAAACGTGTTATAATAATGGCGCAGTGAATAGCGTGTTCGGACATTACGTCGATGTACGTAGGTTCGCATTCTTGCAAGTAATCCAGAGCTTTTGATAATGGAATACCTAATAATAAAATCATAGCGTGGTTGTAGAGAGCTTTCTAAACCTACATGGCTGGCTACCATCCTCAAGTCGAAAATGTTTTACCAAGTATACACCTAGTATTCCGGCAGGTACAGCAGGTACTATTGTGATCCAATCCTCTTCTACGTTTAACGTGTTTAATATCTTAGACAACATTGACATTATCATTAGATGAGATTGTAATTAAACGGTAAAAAGTATATAAAAAAAGCAAATTATATTTTATTTTTATTTTCTTTTCCTTTGTTAGAAACCTTGATGTTACAAAAGTATAAAAGGAAGGATAAAATGAAACCTAAAAAATCTATACATTGTTTTGAACTCATACATCGAAAATCAAGCTTACATTTTGATTTATTTTAATATTAGGTACTCCAAAACTCAGTAATAAAATACTAATAAAGTAGTAATAAAATATTGTTATACGTTCTAAATAAATGAACGAATTAATTTATTGCAACTCTCTAGCATATATTCTATTACTAACTGCCCTCGGCTTCGTTTGCGTTAATACAGTCATGAACTTCGGGAGAAGTATATTTTTTAAGATAAAAGGTACCCATTGTCCTTCTATACCTGTTAAACCGTCTATGCAAAATTTCATGGTGTTTGGTTGTATGATCAAGGTGTGAAATCGTAACAAACAGAAAAATTGACATTCGCATTTATATTATAGGATTGAAACATACCTCGTGCAACTAAATTTAGTATAACTTTTTATTGTGTATTATTTGAATCGTATTTTTATAATTTATTACTTATTATTAATAATATAAGTGAATACACAAAATTGACTAAGACATAAGCTCGTGTGTCACAAGTAAACGCCAGCGGCTGCCGCCAACCGCCCAGGAAGCGCAACTCAACGCGCGAATAAGAAATAAATTCCCTGGCAAGCGTAACAAAGGCAAAGTAAAAAGGAAGCGTTCAACCCCTAGGCTATGAAGTGTAGGCCAGAGAGCCTCTGAGATTTATACACGTGCCTTATAATTTAAGAGAAACTAGTAAAAATGGCGAAAAATTATTGTAAAAAGTCCAATCAAATCTCAAACAGTAGAGAGATAAACTTACTCTGTTCCCTTTATAATAAAATGCATCGTCAAATATATAACTTTATATCTATATAAAAAAAACAATTGCTGAATGTATATGCACATCACTTAAGAACGGCTATATCAATTTTTTTTTATTATGTATTATGTTTGTAATTGTCATGACTAAGTTTGTATAAAAGAAATGTTTGAAAAATCGCACATAAGAGTGAATGTTGCAATAGAAAGTGCTGAAATTCGAAAGAAATTCCTTAAAAAAGCGAGTAGATGAGTAAGACAGAAGACAATAGATAAATATTGACAGAATTGACAGATTGATGCTCAGTTGTTCGGTTGCCATTTTATTCATTTAGAGATTATTTGGTCTTGTTCTCGATCATTCGCCTGTGTGAAGCAGCTAGTCTTCTTTATATGTATATAAAAATCAATGTTTGTATGTTTGTCCTCAAAGCATCCCGAAACTACTGATCAGATTGTGATAATAATTTTGTAGGGTATTCTGGGGACGCCCGAGATGGTTCCTAGCCCAAAAAATCTATATACGTCTATATACATGATTTTTTAATCAATAAAATTGTTTGCCTTCAAGGGAGAAAAGGCTTTTTCTTCTTATTGAAACTTTTTACACTACATTTGATATTCTTTTGGCATGTTTGACATATTTGAATGAAACCTCAGTTATCACAATTAATCAATTCCATTTGAATCAATGTCATTGTTTAGGTAGTTATTTATATAGTCCTGGCATAGTTTATTTATATAGTCCTGGCATGGATACGAGGACATAATGGGATCCAGGGTAATGAAGCTGTTGATCTTATCGCTAAAGAAGCCATCCAGACTGAATATTTTGATCACTATAAAACCTATATTCAGGATTTATCCTCCCCAAACAAGACTGATTTGTTTGCATTATGGAACTCAAACTGGAATGTATCCAACCCAATTACAGGCAAATCATATGCTTCCATTCAGAACAACGTTCCTGGTAAGCCATGGCTTTATAAATTTCGTGACTGTTGTAAGTTTGCTGCGTCTACTATCCGTAGACTGAGGATCTATCTATAGACGTGTGCTCTCCAGTCAATCTTGTAAAGCTCAGAATCAGGAATAACTTAATATGTGAATGTGGCTTGGATGAAGGCACTCTAGAACACATTTTTTTTCAATTGCCCTAATTGAGAATTTTATTGTATGATATTTTACCTAACAATATACTACGTCCGTCTGTTTTTAACAAAAGCACAACTACATACAACACAACAAGCACACTACACAACACTAAACTGGTAGAATTTGTATCTATGAAACTCCAATATTAAAAAGTTGAAGCTGAAGTTAGTGAATTTGGATGTTCGGAGTAATCTCAGGTACTACTGATCCGATATTGAAAATTCTTTCACTGTTAGAAAGGTATATTATCACTCTGTGTTATAGAGCATAAGACAATGTTTATTTTGACAAATATATATTTTCAATAGTTAATCACAAGGAATGTAATTGAAATCGACAAAAATTTATTTATCGCCTATATATGTAGGTTAGTTTTTATCTTAATTGGACATTCCGGTAGGTGATGCTGCGAACGTGTTCTAAGCTTATTTTAAAAGATTTCTCAGACACTAACTATATGTGTGAGTGAGTCCCTGCATAGTTTGGATTCACAGTTGGAAATGGTGGGTTTCGCTGCAATCAGGTTTTAGGGTTATTAAGATTTTTCGCGTTTAAAAATATAATTGAAACCGGTACTAACCGATTTGGTGCAGACGAAGTTGCACGGGTTAACTACTATAAATATAAAAAAGGATATTTAAATATCTGAGTTCTATAAACTTAAGCACAGTTTTACAAATCAACGTGAAACTTGGCACACGTATTTTTCATGAATAATATTATGCTATCCATTTTTATAACTCGCTTTTAGGTGGCGTTGTAAGACATTAACATCTGTACCATTTTACGATCGTAATGTAAATTTATATTTATAAGTATTTGAGTACAACGATATTTACATAATATCCAATTTTTATATAACTCAACTATTCTATTACAATAATGATAATAGGAACGAATAATAAGAAACGCGTGTAAAGCCGGAGGCGTAATTAGTATAAAACAATCATGAAACATCATTTATTTGGGTCGTCTATGCTGTTTTATATCTAATATATTAGGGACTATCAATATTTTATTAACAGTTGTTTTAATATTTCACTATCTATACTAAAATTCGAAATTAAAACTATTCCTAAACTTATAACGTTAATAATGAATGGTGCATAATTCTAAAAAAATGCGAATGAAGTTTTTTTTACTCGTGTTACAAATTCGTTGAAGAGTAGCTCATACGTGCAACAAAAAGATGCAGTTAAAAAATTAACATGGATTCAATTAAGAGTTTCAAATAGAAATAACTAACGTTCGACGTCCAGTTACATCGGTTGCAGTGGAAGCAATTTGTCTTACAACTAAGATTAACATCAGCGTCAAACCCGTGACCTCAACAAGGATGTGTCTGACACAAATCTTTCCTGTAAGGAAGGGCTACCAGCGTGTAGTAAAAGAAAAAATATATTTTTAAACATTTTGATTTACCGATTACTTTCTGTATTTCGTATCTGTAAAAAGACAAAGAATGAAAGCCTTAAATTTTATACCAAACCAACATTATTAAACTATACTTATCATTCACATAGGTACTTGAACCGCTTCCAAAAACTTTATTTCTTGAACATGTTGTTCAAGATTCAAGTAAGTAGCGGTATTTAAAACATGTCTATATCTCTTTCATTTATTTATTCAGAGACATCACACTTACTCTGTCATGTCAATTATGATGAATTTAGCAACATATAACATGTTGAAACTCACGAAGTCGTTTAAACTTCAAAGTGTATTAGAGAAATATATACACGCATTAATGCATACATCTGAAAAATTATGTTACTTCTGCACACTCTTCAATAAAAAAATATTTAAAAATTTGACAAATTATTTTGCATAAAATAACTTTTGTTCTTGATATGATGGCATAAATATTAATCAAACCGATCACATATTGTAGCCTTTATTTGATAAATTATTAATTTTAATATAACAATATATTTTATTATATATCGTATCCCCCTAAAGATACGATGAATACATTCCAGTAATGTAAAAAAGGAGTGAACATAGATATTACAATAAGTTAGTAAAAAGTATCATACTTGTAAAGGGATTTGGTTTCTAATGTTTGTAAACAATTACAGATCGGCGATAAGGTATAATCTGAACACGATCTACGTCGCGAGAGCACATACATCTTTCATCTTCCTATTCATTCAATCTTTTGTGCTCGAGGTGTAAATTTATTTCTTAGATAATCTAGTCTCTTTATGTCCATTGCATTATTACAGTAAAATCTACTTATAATACAATATATTTATCGGTTAATATGGAAACAATGTTTTATATAGTTATCCATATACGTAGGTAGGTACATGAAAATCACAACGGATAAAAAAATATACAAAAGAAATATATACTGGACTAATATCCGACAACGCCATAACCCATAAATATCAAGTTTATACTTCTTTTGTTTTAAAAAAAATATTAATAGAAATGGAAAAGTGAAAGTCAACAAAAGAAAACAAATCACATAATAAACTGTTAGATGTGAATTAAACCATACAAGAGAATACGAGATAAATTGTTAAAATTTGCTCAATATTTTGTAGATTACAGAACAATAAAAGTTCTTTGTAATTTTGTATTGACTTGACACGTCACGTCGGGGACAATAGTGAGGGCTTAGTTCTCTCTATCGCATATCGTAATGACTGCTATAGACAAAGAAAACGCTACACGAAACCAAACTTAACGGACCATCTCTGTCTTTTCCCCGACGGGCCAAATCAAAAGCCTGGAACTGCAATATCTTACTCCAAGACACAAGTAACTGTCGTAAAAACATACAAATACACATAACAAAATATACAATCGTATTTAGTTGAGTTAAAAACTGTAACCATTAAAGTCACATACATTAGCATCAATGTACATTATTATGTTTAAATATTCAAAGAATTTAGAAAACGTGTTATTCATAAAGTTCTTTAGCATTTTATTGCAGTAAACCGCTATTAAAGCTGGTAGTTAGGGGACGACATGAAATTATTCCTACCAATTAAGTCGCGTCCAGTTCGCGATGACACCCGAAGTTGTCCTTTGGGCACACGCCGACTTGCAAATCGGAATAAAGCATTAAATGGAGGGACCAGGGTTTAAAACATTTTATATGACAGAATTTTAAGTTTACAGTGAAGTAAAACTTTGGAACCAATACCATAGTATAACTGTAGGTCAATTTAATAAATGCCTGCCTGGTTAGCTATTACCGTCAAGTTAAAAATCTGTCGCCAAGCAAGTATATTATGCGTTTCATCTTCATTTAACACCAAGTAAGATTGTAATATAATACTAAAACTATCAAATATTTTAAAAACTTGTCACTTATAAAGTGCATACATTTTACTCAGTTATGCTAGTGAAACATGATTCTCAAGACCTCGTGGCTTTTCAAACGACAATATGAAAATTCTCGTTAACTATAAATATCTAATTAAAACACACAGGTTAGCCTCTATCCAATCGTTTTCTCAGTATGTTTATCACCGAACTAATTGTTTACTTATGTATTTTTGTTATAAGAATAAATAATAATTTATCATAAATATGTTAATTTAAATGACAGATACTTTTCTAAATCTTTTAAGTACATTATAATCTACGATAGGAGTGAAAACTGAAACCCATGCGTTTTCATATCTATTTATGTTGGCTTGTGATTAATACTATAGCATGGACACTGACAGATTTAGAATAAAATTATTGTAAAAAATCTACAGCAAATAATAAGTCTCTACTCCTACACTTTTATGTTTGAAGCTACCGCACCGTTAGTCTGAGCCCGGGGATACAAAGTAATAAGCAGTTAAACACACATGAGACCGCTGCCAATATTTTTACATAATTATTTACAAAATTGTTGCACACGCGTTAATGATTGATCGGGCGAACTCTAATCATCGACCTTTCCCTTCAATGACGGCAAAGCACCATCATTTACGATGGCGGAGAAAGTTGGAATGCAAAAAATAAAAACGCTTTTAAAACGAATCGAAAATAATACAACAAAGTTGCAATAGGAAGTGATGAAAATAATATTTCTGATTTCCTGTTTGGCGAGCGAGGAGCATTTTAAAAGTATAGTGAACTTACGGATCGTGGGAGCCGCTACCTGGCACCCGCGGCGCGGTAATATCTTATAAATCGACATCAAGTGAGATATCCAGAAATGCGGCTCTTTTCCCGCTGCGAGAGAGCGGTGCGCGGGTGACGGGCGCACTACACAATGCATCACAATGCCGCACATGATCTAGATTAGTGACGCGTATTGTATCGCCAAAGGGTTGTGCTCATTGTCCCCGAACAAATGTCGCATCGGCCGCAAATAATGCGCCAATACCAAAGACGATGCTGAATTCGCTTGAATTCTATGAATTTCTAAAGAAAATAAATATAACTTTTGACAGGCCGTCTACGCATCGATGCTATCGTTATTTGTCAATTGTGATTTTCATAACACAGATAAGAATGTAACGTAAATGGTCAAACTTTATTGAAAATAATATTTATATTTTTAATTCCATCGTTTTTATTACTTTAACCATTAATATACAAATTCTAACGCTATAATAAGAAATATTAATCTTTCGGCTTCACTAATAATTAATTTTATTTGAGGAAATAACCCGCAATCAAACTTTTAGCTAAATTAGCACTTGGATATGACAAGGGAGCACGAATATTAGTTATATAGAAAATATAAAATATTATAATGGTTTTTAATAACGTGTTTTGACGAACATTAGACAACTGATAATTAAACCACTTTGAAAGGGTTACAAATGGTTATAATGAATATTTCCGAGGGTGGAACCAAAATTGAAACTGGTTTAACTTATAAACATTTATGCCTTTCAAAATATATTTAGCTAGGTATTTATCTATTTATATTGTTATAAGGTATATTATTTAATTTCATAATCATTTACCTCTAAATTGTTTAGTTCTAATGTCTTACATTTTGACTGTCACCATGTAGATATCAGAATTGTATCTCAAGGGACGAAATCGTGTATTAAGTACTAGCTCATACCCGTAACTTCGTCTTAATAGTTTATTACCTTATCGTATGCACAGAAGTAAAGAACATATTCACCACACCGCTTGCCCCACTACTCCACGACAAGAAAACACTCATCGTTGAAGGCATTGTAAATTTTTGCTAAATTAAGCTTATCTGGTTTTTTGTTTAAATAAAGATCAAGTGCCTAAGAAATACCTAAAACAAAAAAAAGGCGATCGAAGTCTATTCAGCTATTTTTGAGTGATGCGCACCACGGAATGCGCGCACAACTACATACCTGTATCATTTTTTTATATAGATTTATTATTCCCAACACTGTAAAATGACATATAAACCGACTTACATCATTATCCATTATTTATTCCTAATACTAATATTTTTTGAGTAAGAAATGTAGGTATCTAAACAACATAATTACCGTAATCAAATGTAAAAAAAATATAAACAAATTAAATATTTAATTGAGGGAATACAAGAATAACATTAAGTATGACCTAAGACTTCCATTAAACTCAAGGCAGATTTATCTGTCAAGGAACTTATAACTAAAAACTGATAAACTTCATTTGTTTCCTCCTAATTGCAAGTATTAAAACTCCTACAATCTATAATAACTTAATACAGATGCTAACAACATAATACTTAGGAGTCTCTCTTTATTAAACTAGGGTTAAAGTTCTATACAGAAAAAGGGATATGTGAACACCGTTTGACTATCAACATGAAAGTAAATATTTTAACTTTACAGATTTACGGTCTCGAATTTGCTTTAACTGAACTATTTATTCAAGTTAATAGTGATAATAACCAATAATATCAGCAACAAATAAAAACAAATACGTGCAGATATAATGTAATACAAAGTTATGTAATAATTAGCTGTACCCGCAGCTCCGCATGCGTTTTTTTTTTCAAATTCTATTAAAGAAATATTAAAATTGTGAGACCATGTACAAATATAGAAATGCTCTTTAAAACAATTGTAAGTACGACACGTACGCCACTTACAATAACATGCAACGTATACATTAGATATATAAATACCAACAGTGTGCGAAATGAGGCTTATCATCAGCAACATACTTTGAACCTTAATCTACTATATAACTACCTCAGTGCTCACTTACACTGTATAAGGAACTATTGAAACAATGACTTAAAGATGTTATTATAATGATATAATATGATCATATTGTCAATAACTATAATACATTTATGGTCTAATATGTTATTAGGAATACCTCTTCTACATACAGATATATGAATTTCAATTATATTTATTCTTGGAGTCCAGTATAACGAACATCTTACGCTCATGTTTACGCACAGTGAACATTTTTGCTAAATTTCATGCAGACGAAGTCGCGGGTAACAGCTAGTCTAAAATGGAATAACGTAAATTACTTCCGATAAGATCAGTTATCTGCCAGTAAAAGTCCGGTGAAAATCGGTCCAACCACTTTGTAAATAGCACTGCGGGTGAAGCCACGGTTAACAGCTAGTCTAAATTAAAATAGACTAAATTACTTTTTATAATGTCCGCTATCTGCCGATGAGAGCCCCGTGAAAATCGGTCCAACCGTTTTGGAGATAGCATTGCGGGCGAAGCCACGGTTAACAGATAGTCTAAATTAAAATAAATTAAATTACTTATTATGATGTCCGCTATCTTCCGGTGAAAGTCCAGTGAAAATTGGTTCAGTCGTTTTGGAGATAGCATTGCGGACAAAGCCGCAGTTAATAGCTAGTCTGATTTAGATTAACTTAAGTAACCCGCTGTAATTTTAGCTCTCTAACAGTAAAATTCCCGGCAAAATCGGTAAAACCGTTTCGGAGATTGCCCGGGACAAACAGACAGACAGACCGACAATTTTTTTTAAATTGCATTTTTATTATCAGTAGCGTATATACTTTCATACCCAATCAGTAAAAAAAAATATTGTGATATTACATACAGACAATTCATTTTTATTATATGTATAGATTATTTTACTGTACATTTCACAAGTCGCTACAAATTGAGGAATTATAATAACTATAGAGGATTCTTTCATATTCTAATTTCTTAACATTGGGTTTGAAATACTTATGAGAATGTGATTTATAAATTCACGGATTGTTTGAAACAGGCTAAAAGTACTTTAACAAATAATATTTTTACATCAAATATTGTATAAAAATATTACTAATAAAGAAGTATTTTAATAACATTTATTAGAACATAATATTACCATAATCATCCATTCCAGTGGAACATTAATTCTAAATTATTTCAACTATAAAAATATATATGTAAGTCGCACACTTATAACAACTAAAAGAGAAGTCAAAATATTTTATGGATGTGAGTGTTAACACTTTTGTTAAATGAGATCACCCGCAAGTAACACAAAGGGCACCGATGTAAATCTTCCCTTTTGTACGCCGCTTGACGATTTCGATTCAAACTTATAAAATATAGATATGAACAAAATAGTAAACGCAATAAAAGTGTTCCAACTTTGCTCAATCGTTGGTTAGGATAAAAAACCGAGTTCTATATTTCGGAAAAACATGGTTGAAGAAGGCATTTTTTACATTCAACCTGACCGCTGTCATTGTTAATTGTACATCTTCAACTAAAAAATGGATGAATGGGCCCGAATGTGGTATCCTGAGCACCCATACGTTGACATACTTGAAAGCGATTTGTCTTACAAGTTCCGATTTGATCTAAATATTCGATATAGTTTTTTTGCACCTCGTCTAAATTACGCTCCGCATCCATACATTCTGTTATTTTTATGTGCTCACACGATTTTTTTAATCAGAGTCAACTAAGTCTCAGAGTAACTTTTATGGTTTTATTACAGTTAACGCTAGTTCACAGAGATACACAATATCGAGGTTTTCATTCAAATAGTACCCTCTTAAATCAACGCCTGGCCATTCATCACGACAACGACACTTCTTGAACGTACTGACACGGTTCACATTAAAGTATATTATACAAAAAACAACTTTACATTGTTGTCACAAGAGTGCAAATGCAGTGACACTATCAACTTATTTAAATTAAAAAACTAAACGAACATGCAAGCATTATAGTGTAAGTTGTATCTAATTAGATAGTGTAATTAAATTCACTTCTCGCGTTTGGGTGGTAGAACATGTCGATACTCTTATCACAGAAAAATACTTAAAGCGGTCTCTGAATTTATCTCATACGGTGATACCGTAAAAATGTTTTGTAATTAATCGAACATAAAACCGAACAACCAGGTTCGTAGACTATAAATTTGATATGTTAGGGAAAGACTGAAAACAGTATAAATAAAGTCAGTTTTTACATAAGTGCAAGGAGCGCAGTGCAATCGAACAAAAAACCTGCGGAAGAGGATGGGACCTACCAATATTAGTTTTATATCTGAGAGAAAAAAGGCAGACACTCGAGAGAACGATTGTCAATCAGAATAACAATAATAATGGGAACCCTTTGAAAACGAAGAATTATTTACGAACCCTTTCTTTATTCGAGCACCTGATACGGAAGTTATTCGCACATTTCGTGAGAATTTTTATTTTATAATATTTCATTAAATTTCACTTTTCATTACAACCTATTAGTATAGATTTTTTTTATTACATCTATACATATCCCGACTAATATCTATTATAACTACAAATGTGTGATTGTTTCTTTATTTGTTGATTACGCTTTCAAACCTTGACTATAAAACCAATGACCATAAAATTTTGGACACACATGTTAACGATATAGACAATGATATAAGATACCTTTCATCTAGAAAGAGATTACTTTGTCCGAGGGATAAATCAAACCTATTTTAACACGAGCAAAGTCCCGAATAAACGTACGTATTTAGAATTACTCCATATCTCGGTTCCAAAAACAATTCAAGATGCAAAAAAGCTGTTAGTTAAGATAGTTCCTATTTTTTATAAAAGGCTTATTAACTTAGTTAACATTTTGATATTACTGTTGCTAAATAAAAACGTATACTATTTCTCATATTTACCATATTGAATTATAAATACTTTGATAAAGAACCACTTTAAAAATGTAACCTCTTTCATTGGAAAAAAGAAAAATCTTATAATTTTAAAATAACCCAACTCTATCTCATTTTCTATTTGACTTCACTATAATTGTAAATCATAATCGCATATTAATAATAAGACTTAGTCTGAACATTATTTTTTTAAATATAATTATTGTTCTAGAATAATGTTCGTTAACAGGAACAAAATGCCTTTTGGCAAGTGTACAAACTAAAAACGTGTAATAAGTTAATTCTTTACCGTGCAATATATTAATACAGAATATTTTATTTATTTTAATTTATATATTTAAGTTTGAGATTACAACATCACGTTAGCACATTTATCTAGTTTGCACTTTGATGTTTAATACCTGCTAACTGTCCGTCACGTCCTGAATACTGTTAACAATGAACGTTCGACAGTAACAAGTACATGTACCATTAAATAAGAATAGACGAATATGATCCTTATTGGAAATGGCATACGTTTTATGCAAACTAACACCCGCATAGTTTTAAAATACACGCGCCATTGCATTAAAGATAGCACTATCTTTAACACTTGACTCTTAACTTGGTTCGTTTCCTTTAATATTCACGAGTTCAGTCTCTTAACTCGTTACGTTATAATTTATAAATTAAATTGTCCTAACATTATCCCATATTACTTTGTCACCTTTATGATAACTCGTAGCGGAAGGAATACTTTTGATAATTTGACTGCTGTCAAAACAGAGGATATTACCCATTTAAGCTTATTTCACCTAATTGAATCCTAGAGCATTAAGCCTTCCCAACGTATAATCCCTTTTATGAGATTCACGCCGACATTTTTTAAGGATTCACTGACGTCTCTTGAGAAATTGTTTTTTTTGTCGTTACATTTTTAATATAGGACAAGGTGGTTTATACTCTTACATTATTAGGAATAATAATTCTTACGATCTCTCATAAATCGCACCAAATAAATTTCTTATATATTAAGTTTCTACCGAAAATTTCAAAGTAACTCTGTGTTGGAGTATAATATAAGGCATCAATTTGATAGCATTTGTTATCAAAATATTAAATGTTATGTAGCACTGAACAAGCATGCAGTTCATTTGATGGTTAAGTAGTGATGTTATAGTGACTCAAACTCAATGGAATCGCAATCCTTCGAAAAACAAATATAGTCAAAAATACAGCAAGTTTAAACAGTGTTATCTAATATATACTGATGAATTACAGGTCGGCGAACTGATCAACAAACGGAACTCCCGAATTTTTATTATAATACAAGTACTAAAAATTCAATACGCGGGTATCTTCTAAAGATATTTTTTAACAACACCAAAATCTCGAAAAACCACCGGAGTGCGTGATCGTTGCGAAATCGTTCGTAATAATATAAAAATCAGAAAGAAAAAATCAAATATGTGTCTTCAAGGAGCTGCACGTAACTATTTCTGTAACAAACCACAAAGTGTCGAATAATGTAGAGGAAATATAAAAAAAAAACTTGACAAGATGAGTGTTAGTTATTTGATGCAGTTCGAGCGGAAATCATTCTTAAATTGCACACCGATTGGTACTCCTACGTTTTTGAAGTTGAGTAAACTTTGGAAACTACTAATTACTTGTTACATCTGTTACAAAAAAAGTACGCCCTGTAACAGACAATTCTATTATAATTATTATTTTTTATTTTACATTTTTATGAATGGCCAGTAATAACAAATAGTTAAATATGATATCGAATCTCAAAATGTATATTTTGCCCAATGTGTAACTTAAGACTTTATGCTTGCGGTCAAGTGAGTCCTTTTATACTTTAAGTAAATCATTATTTTTTCATTCATAGCCATTACTCGAACGTCGATTTATGTTAATGTTTCACGATTTAAAATCATAATTTTCATCTGTTAGTGCACTTTTAATTTGCTTATTTAACGAATCACCACATACTATAAAACAATGTCCTCTGCCACGTCTGTCTGTTTGGCTGTTCGCGATAAACTCAAAAACTACTGACCGGATTTTCGAGTGGTTTTCACCAGTAGGTAAAGTGATCCATGAGGAAGATTTAGGTATATAATTCGTCAAGTTTTTTTTATTATCAGGACGGGTATAACATCCGCCGGGCCAACTACTATATTTAAAAAGTTAAAATTACTATTCTTGTATCTACTGAGTACTTGAAAACAAAATTAAATAAATGAAATATTACAATGAAGAAAACATTATTCGTTATCCGTAGATAATAAATATACATAATACTAGATAAGCCAATGGTAATATTTTACTAAAACTAAATATATTCATGTAAAGCTCCGATAAAACGATCGTAGTATGCAGTAAAATATCTATCACAGCACGAAAGTCACAGACAAACCGCCGATTTTATTCACCCATCCTTCACACAAAGTTGAATAAATTTATGGAATATAAAACAGCTCTACAGCACAAATGTTCTCTAAAATATGTGCATGTTTATTTCCATGTTAATGAAGTTATTTATAATTTATATTTATTACACAAAGACTTAAATGATTTGAGTCTGGATTTACTTGCGTCTGTCAGACCGCGGTTCCCATCGGTGCGGCGGAGGAAGCCGATATCCGACAATCACTTATGAACGTGTCCACCGTTAACCTTATTTCTTTTTGTTTCAGCTAAAAACCTGTATAGGACTCAGTGTAGTAGGGTTTAATTTTATCTGGTCTCAAATTAGCCTATGTTCAGGTTCAGGTAACGTTGCATTATTGAAAGTTAAATTAGAATATGAAGAGGTAGAATAATGTGTATTGCTATAAAACTGCATTTAAGTATTATTCCTTTTTCGTTAAGTTGACTATGACTCATTGTAATGTTAAGTTATCTATGGACGTAATTTATATTTTTAAATGGTATATTTATGATACATTTTAGTGCCCTAATATATTGTTATAAGTTTTCCAAATGATTTAAAATTTAAACATTGAAACCATTATACACTTTTGTAAACATATATAGTAAACATTGTATGTGAATCCACACACGTTTGCTATTAGTTACTGTTATTATTATACGTTATAAATATAATATGATGTGATAAAAAATTAAATTAAATATATCTATAAGCTAGCGGGCCCGGCAGACGTTGTCCCGCCCTGATTATAATAAAATCCTAGACTAATTAATAATTATATACCAAAACGTTCCTCGTGAATCACTTTATCGACTAGCGAAAACCGCTTGAAAATCCGTTCAGTAGTTTTTGAGTTTATCACGAACAGATAGACAGACAGACGCGGTAGGGACCTTCTTTTTATACTATGTAATGATATAAATCTATAAATGTATGTATACTAATAGTATAAAGGCTTAATTTTTTGTTTGTAATGGATATAGACAGGAAAAATAAAGAGCCACATTATCGGCGAGTACAAAAACAAAATCACAAACAAAATCTACAGTAATGCGAACGAAGTCGCGAGCAAAATCTAATTACGTCACAACACATCATTGTCTGTACCGTTCATACAAGACCCATAGATATTGGTATACGTAGATATCTGAACACGGAGAATAAATTCGCGTTATCTAATTTGCTATAACTCATATATTTTATTAAAACGAGTAATAATTACTATTAGTAATAACAAAGGCGCGCGGAGCCACGGCCATAGTTAGTATTATTTTTTTCACAAATTGAATATTTTAGAAGCGAACAATAGTGTATTAATAAAAACAATAACAACGAAAGTGAAAGGATAATTAAAATTTTACAAATCAATGAGCCCATTGATAGGCTATGAGACGGTGAGTCTAATCTTATAATCGTATTATATGCTTTTGAAAGTGAATTACATGAAACATACAAACAACAGAGACAAAAATAGAAAAGATAATAGAAGATGATACGATCTGCATTGTTCACATAAACGGGTATAGTCAAATTCGGGCAAAACGAAATCTTAGTCCACAGCATTTTTGAAGTTATACTTCATTTGGCGCGTCAGGGAAAAATGATGAGAGTAAATTTTTACGATGCGCGCGCACACCGTCACGAAAACCGACACCCTGAAGTTAGCTATAGTCAACATTTTGTTTCTTTGTATTTGTTGTTTGTATTTCTTCGTATCAAAATTTTCAATGTATTAAATACCTTTTTTCTATTGTTAGTGTAGTTCTTTCTACAAACGTAGAATAAGGCGAAAGATAAAATTTTTGAAAAGATTTCTATCTTGTTACGCCAAAGAAGTATAACTTCTAACGCGTGTATATAAGTACACACACACTTTTTTTTCATATATTTTATAGGTTTTAACGTCTGATCACAAACTTACCTATTGATAAATGACATTATGGTAACTACGCTAAACCTAGTAGGGGACTAGCCCTCAAGTGCAGTTGCCGGAACATACCTACAGATGCTATGCAACGGATTTTCACTTTGAGAGTAGTAGCTAGCTGGGCGGACTTTAATTGCAACGTTTTCCTTCACCGAAAGCTCCCTCTGGTTAGCAAGGAACCAAACCTTCCACGATCAATACATATAATTACAAATCAATTCTAATATCTACTTTTTTTATATCATAACGTAGCATATGTCACATGTAAACTTGACACTCCAGCTAATGGTTATAAACCTCTAAGGATCACAATATTGAGGCTAGTGATAATAGGTTGCTACTCCTGAAGACTAACATCTCATATTCCAGAGGATGTTACCAACCATTCGAATAGGAACACTATAGCACTAGCATAACTTATTTGTGGTACAAATTCTCGTAGGTACACAATCTCCCACCCACACTCGAACCTATAACTCTTCTTGAATTACTGAATAAGCTAATACCAAACAATATCCGTTCTAGTGTAGTTAGTAGTTACTAGTAATAAATCCTTTTGTTGTAATAAGTCTGTTTAGTTATTATCATTGTAATATAAAACAATCCAATACTAATCTTATAATAACGGAAATAATTATAAAATTAAATTATTTCATTAATTCTTTTAAAGACTCGTTTAAAAATATAATTCTTATAAAATACAAGCAAGTAAGCAATTTTGCAAGCGTTTGTTGTTATTTTTTTGTATATGCAATTAAATTCAATAATAATGTATATTGTATGAATATCTATATAATATACTAATTTTCATGACGATCGGTTCAGCCGTACACATACAATACATATATATATAGAACGCATAGCATAAAAACTATCTACTCGAAAAAAACACTGAGGTATACCAATTTTTATGGTAATTAGTCAAAAGGTATCAGAATTTATCTATCTCGGATATATATACCAAGTAATACTTATATATATAGAATATTATTTTTAATTTCAAACAAATCATGCTTATTTTAAGATTATCGCTCACTTTTCGCAAAAATCACGAACACAACAAAGCCCACGTGCCTTCGATAAATAGATTTCCGATAAATACCGGAACTAGCTTCATTTTAATGGCTCCCGAATTCGCTAAAACCGTTGTGATCTTCTAAAATCCGGTATTACAATGAAACGTTACAAAGTAAAATAGAGAGTATAATTTGAACACTTTAATCTTTATTTGTCAATAGAGGAACACGAAAACTTCATTGAAGGAATCTCGTATTCCTCACGTTGATTCCCAAGATATTTCACTGCTACTAAATATAACTTCAGTAATTAGGTAAAATATGTGTGAAGTTGTTAAGCTTAGTTACAATCAACTGATTTTCTATCAGTATTTTCCATAATCGTAAAGTCCAATCTAGACTTCGGTATAAATCTGTTTGCGTTACATACGGTCTTAAAGATACCAAGGTAGTATATTTTATTTCTTTACATGACATATTATTGAAATTGTTAATGATAATAAATTTTAATTTTAACTAATACATACTAACTAGTATTTTCTCGCTTATTCCGTCATTTGACCAATTTCTCGGGAATAATACTTTTTCTGAATTAATGATGCCCTATGTCATTTTCTTACCACTGATAGCATGTATGCAAAAATTTATGATGAAGCGGTTGAGTGGTTAAGGTACTAAATCGTAACAAATGGACAGACTCACATGGTGCACACAGCCAGACACAAAAGGATGTAGGTATATACCCTTGCCCTGTAGGTATAAACCTACAGGTTCTAATGTATAGTCTATCTAATGTAAAGTATCGTTCCCATACTTTTAAAAGTTTTAGAACAAACTTTAACTAAAATTTACTTTGTTGTTTATTAGTATTTATTTTGATATTATTATTTTATATGTTAAATATGACCATGCACTACCAAAGTATTGAAGGGTGTTAAACTTTAAACAGTCACCTGGTATGTGATGTTTTTAATTATTTTTCCTTCTACAACAACCTAGTAATATATTTCACTCTGTTTTTTAATCGATTATTACTCACTAATTATCATTCATACACGTATTCTGTCTTCAGTTATCAATCGACTGCGTTGGTATTAGAAATATCCTTAAAGATTTTAATAAACAAGTTAAATTCAAATATGGTGCTAATGTTACTTTAAATATAATACTTTTTTATTATATTTATCTTTCTATAAAATTTAATTTTGTGTACAATCCAATAACTATACTGAATGAAACGGCAGTGTGTCTCACTACATAAGTGGCACAATTTTATTCGAGGCAAGCATCTTTGTCCCTTTATCAGTGTCTTTTTATTCGCACATGTAAATGCATTTAGCTCCCACCTCCTTATCGTGGCGAACACCATTAATCTTGTATAACAATGTACTGGCGTGGTGTCCGCGCATCGATGGCTTAATCAAGTCCCGAGGATGCAGTATCAGGACCACTTTTTAATTTATAGTGATAACATTATTTTCCATTTAATCGTTGGACTGTCGAAACTAGTTTATTATTAAAATATTAAATCTATTTAATTATTATTATACTTGACATAAATTAAACGTATGCTTTTAATAAACAATAATTTAGTACTTTTATTATGTTTTTCAATACAACAGTTCAAACACATCTCATAATTCAAGTCGTGACTAGACAAAAGGTCAAACGTAAACATCTGTATGTTAATTCAATGATGAAAAACTTCACAGAACGTGCGATAAAATCAATAACATTTGAAAATACCTCTTCAAGGGAAAAAGTATTTCACAACAAAATAATTTTCATTGCTCATGGGAAATTTATGCACAATACTGTGATTAGCACTACATATCCCATTAAATATATGATAACAGTGACCTTTTACCAAAATAATAAAAGCCGTAACATAAAAATAAATATTAAAATACGAAATAAAAAAAAATCGTAAAGATATTTCAAGTTTTTATATAGAAATGGTAATTAAAAATAAAACGAGAACTATTGTAATATAACTGTCGTATAATTTTATACCAATGTGTTTTATTTATTTACAAGATAAAATTATATTTATAAATACTCTCACAGCCAGAAACGATTACTGTAAATAGTATTTATGTTTCATGCCAACATAAATACAAGTCTTATACAAATAATTAAGATGACTAGATGATATGTAACTTTAAAAAAATAATCAACTTTTCTGTCACCAATAAATAGAATTTAGTATGTCATCATTTTCTATATGTTCCGTCTCCTCCAACTGGTCTTGGATTCTATAATCTGTTTGCGAATATACTGAAGATGCGGCAGAGGAATATTCAGAACTAACCGGTGACAATGCTAACTCAGGATACGGTGAGTTCCTCCCGAAAACATCATCTATGTTACACGATGTAAGGTTAGTGACTCTTGATACAGATGTAGTTCCGAGAGCTTCATCACTTTCTTCAACTACACACTCTAAATATTTTATGTATTCCACGACCATTCTCAGAGTGTCCACTTTACTCAATTTCTTTCCATAACCACGCCGTGTGTTACCAGACAGTGCCGTTATAACAGATGTCGGTAGCCTCTTCCTTAATTCATTAAATCCATCATTCACTTGTTTCACACGGCTTCTTTCCCTTGCATTTCTCCTCGCGATTGAAGCGGACGGATTATAACTGCTGCCTTTATACTCATATTTTTTTCCTGGTAAAACCAGTGATTTTCTTTCTGGTGCTGGAGCGATTGGTATTAATTTTGACATATCCGTGCTATGATAATTTGAGTTATATTGCATATTTGTCAACATATTTATACGTTAACATGCACAGCTATATGCTCGCGTTGTAGTTTTCTTGAGTTTATGTTAGAGAGCGTCAAAAATGTCGATGTTCTCAACGTTAGTAGAAAGAATGAACGCTACCGGCAACTCCTGCGAGTTATATAGGCGCACCTTTATCCGAAAAAGTTGGATAGGGAAACCTCGAGCCCGGCTATACATTATATCCTTTTTTTTTCTAAACTTACCTGGAATCTTTCAAAAAGCGGCCGTTGTGCGCCCTCGTACGCGTGCCATTGAATTTGTAATTTATGCTGACCAATATTATTTTAATTACGTTATGAAGATTTATTTTACAATAGTACTGTTGTAATTTAAAATTATATTTTCGATTTGCGTCTAACCTAATATTTTATCTTCCAGTTTTTTTTATAAATTTAAGATGAAAGTAGCCTGCTTTTCCAGGTGCCTCTACACTAATTTTGTCGAGATCTATAGAAAAAAATCTGTACACTTTTCTTGTAATTCATAATTCTATGTTTCGATCACTTTAGAGATTTAGTAATAAAAAAGTAATATACTGGCAGACAGACAGAGTTACTCTGGGATTTATTAAATTACGTATGAATTATTTAGTATTTCATCCACTTACATGAAAGGCTGGTTTGACTTAAAGGTGGTTTGCACTGTTTTTAATTTATTGTGTATTAAATCATACTTAAAAACCATCCAAGCAGATCCGAAAACAGTAAACCATAGCATGACCAAGAATTTTTTATTAGCTTTCACCTTCCTTGCTGCCGTCCTCAAGTTAAAATCTGTCATCAGCATCAATTAGTATAACGATAAGAGATACTTACGGTAAGGTAACTCAGCTAAGTTTGAAAGCCACTTCGCTTTCTAGAATCATTAATCCTTTACCATCTTCACCTCATCATCTCTTAACTTCAAGCGAAATTATTATAAATTATGACAGAACACATTTTAGCCCCCGAGGCTCAAAATCATTATTAAGATATCCGGAAT
This sequence comes from Antheraea yamamai, assembly GCA_036509395.1. Taxonomy (NCBI): domain Eukaryota; kingdom Metazoa; phylum Arthropoda; class Insecta; order Lepidoptera; family Saturniidae; genus Antheraea; species Antheraea yamamai. Next base: position 14,891,468 of record AP028436.1, on the reverse strand, counting down.
GCAATTCATAATTCAACAATATCACATAATAGCTTATTGTTATATTAGTATATAGTAGTATTAACTTGTATAATGAGCCTTTCATAACTTAAATACTTCGTTGCAATAGTTCAATACACAGAGCTGATAATAAGCATGTTTTAATCCTATAAAATAACATAACAGGTTACTCAACAGATGACCTAACGAAAGAACGCTAGCATACTTACAAGATATTTAAAACGCAATTGGACAAAAAATAGAGTTCAAATTGGTATATTTATTCGTATTTTTGACCAATTTTACCACTCATACATTGGACAACAAATACTTGAAAAAATTACATTAATTTAGAACGAACACCGCATGTATTTCTTACCATTCAAAAGTGGAGTGCCATTGTCATACTCATTGTATAGTAAAAAGATTACAGAAGGAATGTGGGCCAAAGCTATTGAGAATTTAAGAATGAATTGTTTAGAAGCCTTCAATCATCCCATTGACGGAGATGCTAAACGTGATTTTAATAGACTCTGTGTCGCCTCCGAGAAACGATTCATATATTTTTTGTCATTGGCACTTCTTTTACCTGCTTCAAGCGAATTACATTATTTATACCTAATCATAAATCTGCGATGTGTGATGTTTGTTGAAATTGTTTGATGCGAATGGTAATTTTGATTGACTTTAAATTCTCAACTTAAATAAAATATTTAATCGATCAGGGATCAACACTATGTCAGTCAAAGTATCGTTGCAAATAACCTATAATCTTTAATAATATGTTAAAAAATAGAAATGGTTACTGAAAATTATTCGTAAAAGATAAACATATACCATCAGGGACATTTTGTATGTATTTTTTCCCCATGTTTTGATTTGTTCCATAAGGTTTAGCTAGCGTTACCGAAATATACACCCAAAAATACCTTTTTACAACTTTATTAAAATATATCGGCTTTACTCTACTATATATAAATATAATATACATGTATTATAGATGTAAACCTTCTGAAAGAAATTGTGTAAATGATTTAAAAAACTGTATGAAAGTCTGTTATGTAGTTTAGAAGAACAGGGTGAAGAAGTGCTCCACGCAAACAGACGCGAGAAACGACTTTGTTTTATAATACTCATGTTACAGACTAAATATAATTTGCACTCTCAGATGCTATATAATGTTAATATTCACGCAAATAAGAAAATATTTCAGTAAGACGACCTACATCAACGGCTCTCTGTAACATCTCCCTAGAGTCCTATAACTTCTCACATGCGACAATCAATTCTACAGATAAACAATCAATCATACATCTCAAACCTTCTTCCTGCAAGTGAATTCACAATGATAATAAAATGTGGGAGTGATACAGACAGTACAAAATGTTCATTACAAAAGCGCCACGGGCGTGCTCACTATTCCATCGTCAAATAACATTTAGCCCACCACCTTAGAAAATCGCAAAATGGAGACATCATCTACACAAAGCCTTATGAACGGGCATAAGGTACTATAAGCAATAATTACAGCTTTTGTCATATATATTTGGCGATTTTAACGGCGAACTGAGAGTTTATTGTAAGTTTAATATTACTTGTTTATTATTTATGAAGTCTTCCAATATTAAAATGTTCTCTGGGTACCAGATTAAAATATCCTGTTTGCTGCAACTTTGTTTTAACTCACGACATTAGGGCCCTAACTAAATTATCATGAAAATTGTAAACATATAATGGAATACATTGCAAAAACGAGGATGCTTAGATCTCTTAGTTGTTATGAGTGTATATAATCTGGGATTATATAATGTGGTGTTATATGATTTAGATTTTTAGTTGGGTAACTAAAGTATTTGTCTATAACTAGTCAGCACTCACGGTTTCGTCTGCATTAAATTACAATGCAAAATTTAATAATAATAAAATACAAACAAACTACCTACTAACCTACTACCTAATAGTAGTACCTAATAACTACTACCTAACTATCTAATAGTCCATACTATTAAAATGAATAGTACCAAAACTTTGGTCAAGAAAAACAATTGAAAAACTTAAAATTAAAAAAAAAAAGTATTGGTTGACGAAAGCTTCATTTTGTATAGTATCTGAAAAATCACCGTTATATCCAAACAGTCCTATCATTTTTTATTGAAAATAATTTAGATTCATATCTGATCTCATTAAAATAACAAGTTTCATGAGTTTTGAAATTATACATGTTATTTTCATACTCAAATTACTCCAGTGTGTAAATCAAACCTGAGATCTCGATATATCATTACACCTGGTGCTATTTCACATTTGAATATTATGCTTGACAAATTCCTATTCACGTTTATAGTAATTTCACGTAAATTTAAAGCATTTAAATAATTTCTCTGGGATTAATTAAGAGGTTATTCAGTCTATTGAATGTAAAATGGGTATTTCCAAAAAATATTCAATATTCAATTAAAGTAATATAATATTCAACATAAATTAGCTACTTTGATCTTCATAGGTTTGAATGTCAATCAGTATGTATATAAACTCATTCGTAGGATTATTGAAACGAGGTGCATTCCCCTGAGAGTTGCACTATCTCGTTATAGACAAGTTAGTACTTAATATAGGCATTTGCAGTCCACGGAGATACGTTATATCATTTCGATGGTGGTCTCCGTGCGACGGAGACCCTTTGATCGATAAAATTGTAACTTTAATTACCGAACTGGTACAGCTCGCTTTAAAAGACACCGCGCCACGCGTCTCGGACCTCCGCAAGCCCTAACCTCATCGCATCGAATCGTTTTAGCATTTTGCAAGCGATTTCGCTCCCGTTGATGTATTTTATCAGTAAAGTTTTAATGCATAAAAACAACTAAATACATTTACATAATATTGAAGTATATATTTTAAACTTTGGTTGAAGATTATAACATATATTTAGAAATACTATTTGCCTCGACGTGTTTCATGATAGTAAACTATACTTATATCAGTAAAAGAAATTCTAAAATGTTTTTATTTTTAATCTAAATGAACATAAAGAACGGATTCAATTATCTCTGTGTATACATCTGGAGATACTGAAATTGAAAATTTTAATAAGTTAATCTGGTAAAATATATTATTAAAAATTTGTATACTACATATTAATACACTCATATGGAATATTTTCATGTAAATTTGTTATTTTAGTAATGTTTAAATTATTGTAACTCATGACAGTATGATCTTAAAGATTATGTGATTATGCTAAAGTATTCGAACGTACTAAATAATATTAGGTACGGATATTAAGGAAACTTTTAAAAGGGGTCAAATGCGGGGAGAAAGATGCGAACCTATCTAATATCATCGATTTGTTTGCTAAGAGAAGTGGTTTGGCACATGCCATAGAGACGGGCACACCTTGCCGACATGTGTGCAATCCTTTCGCATCTGCACACATTTATATTTATGAATAATATGACGAATTACGAATGAACCTTTATGCGTATTGGCACCTTTCCGGATGTCTGAGCGGATGTTACCTTTGCTATAAAATTTATGTTGCAAAATTCATTGACGAAAATTGCCGAGTAAGTCTTCATTTTAACTATGAAAGGGTGTTTGCAAATTGTTATTGGTACTTGAATTTATATGAATTTTGCTTATGAAAAATAAATAATGCACGCCCTATAACAAATTGTGTTACAGTGAAATAATACACGAAAGTACAATGTAAGTAAAGAAAATCCAACCTTATTAATCTAGAAATTGCGAAATGATAACAAGCTACATAATCTTAGCTGTCAAATTAAATATTTTTTGATAATAACTTAAGCTTAATGAAAATTAGCTTGCTAATTATAATATTGAATTATAATACTGAGTTTTCCATATTTGGGCTTCATATATAGTGACGGCCAGGACGTAAGAATTGAGGTACGGCCGATGTGAGGACAATAGTTTTCTAAGAACTGCTCAGCGTAACTGCATTTTTTTGTTGGTTTCATTTTTAAAGTTGTTTATACTAAACTTGCAATATAAATTACACACAAACACATAAATTACAGTAAACATGTACACACAAATTAAATGTTGTATTAATTATAGTAACATAAATCTTTGCTTTGTAGTACTGTGTCGTTTGTAATACCTGATGTCAGTATCATAGAATCTAAACAGAAGAGTGGCCTACGAAAGACCAACAATCTATCACCCGTTATGTATAAATGAAAAGCCTATTTCTTCCAGTAACTGTGTATTTTTAGTATTAATATAAAATTTAGTAAAGATTCTTACGTGTTTATATAATATTAATTGTTATTACAATGGAATAAATACTTTGATATATGTATATTATATACTAGTTGACCCGTGCAACTTCGTCTGCATCGAATCGGTTATCACCGGTTTCAATTGTGTTTTTAAACGCGAAAAATTTTAATAACTTCAAAACCCGATTGCACCCACACCTACCGTTTCCAATTGTAAATCCAAACTATCAATGGAGTCACTCAAACCACCACCACCAGATGGTATGTGAGAAATCTTTTAAAATAAGCCTACAACCCGTTCGTAGCATCATCTACCGGGTTCAATTAAAATAAAAATTAACCCACATATTTTAGCGGTAATGTAAAAAAAGCTTGAGAGATCTATGGATCCCCAGTTGGAACGAAGTGCCTCTCCCTTTTTTGTAAACGTTTACTATACAGTCTGTATAGTTTACGTTATAAAATATCAAGTTGATAGAGTTAAATTGTAAATTAAAGGATAAAATAAATGTATGTATGTAGTATCAAAGATAACCCCGAACATCCAAACTCACAAATTTCAACTTTTTAGTATTGGAGTTTCATAGATATGAATTCTATAATTGTCAAATTAGTCCTGGGAGAGTCACTTTATAGATAATATTAAATTTTTATTATATAATTTAGTTCTTCCAGATTATACCACTGAGATACACAACACTACAAACATCAGGCCTTAAATAAATATATATTTACATAATAATTACTGTTAGTTATTGTGTTATGTTGAAGTTTAATTTAGTTAAAACACATGAAATTAGAGTATTGACAAAAGGAGAAAATACATATCTTTGTGCCTTTGTTAAAATCAGACGGACGTAGTATATTGTTAGGTAAAATATCATACATACAAAAATATCAAACAAAAAAATGTGTTCTAGAGTGCCTTCATCCGACCCCTAATACACATATTGATTTGTTGCTGATTCTGAACTTTGCAAGATGCACTGGAGAGCACTCAGTCTACAGATAGTAGACGCAGCAAACTTACAACAGTCACAAAATTTATAAACCCATGGCTTATCAAGAATGTTATCCTAAATGGAAGCATAAGATTTACCTTTAATTTGGTAGAATACATTCCAGTTTGAGTTCCATGACAGTAACAAATCAGTCTTGTTTGGGGAGGATAAATCCTGAACATAGGTTTTATAATGATCGTAATATCCAGCCTGCTGTCCAATAACCAGCTTCTTTAGCAATAAGATCAGCAGCTTCACTAACCTGGATCACACTATGTCCTCGTATCCATGCCAGATCTACATAAATTCCTAAAAAATTACATTGATACAAATGGAATTGATTAATTGTGATAACTGATGTTTCATTGAAATATGTCAAACATGTCAAAACAATATCAATGTATTGTAAAAAGTTTTAATAAGAAGAATAAGCCCTTTCTTTCTTGAAGACAAGCAATTTCATTAATATATTTAAAAAAAAACGTATATATATATTTATATATATAGATTTTTAATACAGTAACCTTCTCGGGCGTCCCCAGACAGTAACCTCCTAAATTATTATCACAATCTGATCAGTAGTTTCGGCATGCATAGAGGACAAACATATAAATATTGATTTTTATATATAAAGAATAATGATAAATTAAACACTGAATGATCTGGGATAATCAAGTTAATAAAAGTTAATACACCAATAGGTAATCCTTGAGTAGGTTTGCTATTGAAATGAAAATTTTATTTGTTTATATATTATATACAGTCTCTCGGTCTTTCTCTATTACGACACCTAACCTATGGTACATAGACTCTACACATCCACAATACGTAAAAATAAAATTTAAAAATCATCTCTACCACTTACTTTATGATAACAATTATTCAACTTGTATTAAAACTTGTTCATACTTCATTGTATTGAAAAAAAATATAAAAAAAAGATATAACGCATCGCGTCGCGTCGGTGCGTCAACTGTCACTTGCCTGTAACTATTCGTCTAAGGGCTAGCAACGGTTTCATTTTAGAATGTTTTGTTTTTCACTAACTTTGAAACGCTACTAAAACATGAAATTATTATTGCCAGACATTTTTGTTATTAACAATAATGTGCTCGAAGCTATTTTTTGTAAATATAAAAAGTATGTTAAGATTGCTGTAATTTTAATATTATTTTATTTAGACATAAAAGAGGGTAAATTAAAATAATATGTATAGAATAACTTAGCTATAGCGATAGCTTAGTGCAACACTGGCTGTATAATAAAGAATAGCGATAATTGTGGAAGCGCCTGTTATAGTCGCATGTATTCAAGATGACGTCAGTCTCGAGTCATATGTCTACGTTTATCTTGTTTATCGTTGTTTACGGTGAAATCTCAATATCATAATGGTTAATAAAATGAAATATGTTCTTTGTAATGGAAAAAATAAAATGGTTTGAAATGAATTATTTTATTTATAAAGAATATCATCGAGCACATTATTGTCAATAACAAAATTGTCTGGCAGTGATTAATTCATTTTTTTAATAGCGTTATAAAGTTATCGAAATTTTTTTTCCTAAAATTATTTATAAATCAAAATTTTGATCTGTAATGGTGTGATGCACATTAAAAAACACAACGTTAACCTGCTACCATGTATCCTGAATCCTGTTTAGAAGGACATAATATATTTTGATATTAAAGAACCAGCTTTTCTAAAATTCTCGTTCTTCGAACGTTGCTGGCTCTTGTACTAAGGTGTCGCAAAAAAGTCTAGTTACATTAACCACAATTTTTGTCTTTCGTTATCCTGGAGAACCCCTTGTGTTTTATGGGACAAAAAGTATCCTAAATGTAACCTTGTAATATTAGTTATTACTGTGTCAAGTTTCGTTAAAATCGGTTCAGTACTTTCAGCGTGATGCGTGTTCACAGGGACAGAAAGACAGACAGACAAAAATTGTATAAGGATTATTTTTGGCTTCTATATCGATAACAAGGTCTACCACAATCAAAATTTTCAAAAAATATTTAATGTACAGATTTGGCTTTGTTACAGTTTTATTATGGTATAGAAGATAGATAAGACGACTTAAGAATGTGCCAAATGAAATTAAAGTGCGAACCTCATACCTTTTCTCCAAACGACTTCTACTTTCTCGCATTAAAACATATCCCAAATTTTCAGCCTCGTGACACCCGCAATAATTTTACTTCAGTATTTACTTCTATATTCATTAGTTTTAAGGGCTGTAAAAGGACAACGTCTGCCCAATAGGTCCGCTAGTATATAAAAAAAATATAGAGACAATATTTTATAATAAAAATAGCTTAATCAGGGCATGTTAAAAATGTTAAATGCACCTTTAATACGATGAACATATCACTATTATTAAAGCAAGGCGTGACCATAATGTCAGACAAATACAGTCAATTTTCCATTAAGCCAAATAGAGTATATTGATACCCACGAAGAAAATTTACAAAAGATAAATCCCTATCAATCTCAGCGAGGCATTTATATAACGAGATTACACAGATGACAGTAACTCAGAGAATGACGTATTGTTGCGCAACGTTGTCCCCTATGACATATTAGCGTTTTAGTAGCCTCTTCATCCATTGTTAAGAGGCTTTTGTGGCAAAACACGTGGTCAATTTAAAACCCACATGAACCAATTTTATATAAAATACACCCATTTGATACTATTGTATTGCAAAAAAATATAAAAACAGAATTCACCGATGACTTGGCACGCGAGAGCTTCTATAACACATTACTTTAGAGTCGTAATAACGTATATCTATTGAAAAATAATAAAAATAAGTAATTTTTATAATTAAACGATTGTGTATAATGTTAAGTGATGAGGCAATATCAGTTCAAATCTAGTATGATTAACATTGCTTTCATATTAATTTTACAGAAGTATTGTATAAAATAAATAAAGAATAATAGATTTAGTTATAGTTACCAAACATAAGTGATCCGAATGTGAGCTTATAAGTTTATTTGTTACGTTTTCACGCCGTAACTACTCAACCGACCAATAAGAAATTTTGCATAAATGTCATCAGAGGTCTCGAAAAGGACATGGGGTTACCGTTCATTCAGAGAAAAATATATTGCTCCTGAAAGATAAGATAAATCTACCTTACAATTCGCGAAGCCGTGAACATAAGCAAGATTTTTGAAAGGATTAATTTTGTCACGATTTCACTAAAGATTACTTTTTATTTTATTTTATGAATAATACGATTATCACGAGTTCACTATCCGTATTACATTCAGTAGCGAAACGCAGACTTAAATTCAAACAAGAATACTACAATCGTAGGTATACTTAAAAAACCACTAAAAATAAAATATTCGTGAACCAGAAGTTTAAACAGCTTAATTATTACTCTTATTAAAAATAATTACCCGTTTAAAATAACTCATTGTTCTGAAGACCGCCATAAAGATCCAGCAACCGGAGTTCGTTTTTCAAATTGTTAAAAAGGATAATTTAAAAAGAACTCCTTTTACTAAACTGTTTTTTTGAAAATTGATTGTTTTTAAACCTTACTCCATTTCTTTCGTTGGCTCAACATTTAATAATATTGCCGGCCATTCAGTAGAACATTTGCTCAAGTTTCATGGTAGGTTTAATATGCCTTCTTAATTATATTTTAATTCGTCAATAATATAAATGAACATTAATTGTAAATATTCGGGTGTAAAGAGGATAAACATTAAAATATGATATTGTATCTACGGCATTCTTGCACCTCTAGGCATGCTAATTGCCAATTCTACAGAGTGCCTTTTGCGATCACCGTTAAGTTCTGTGAATGTCTCAAGGTCCACAAACTAAAGTTTTATTTGTCAATCAATCTTCCAAATTATTACCACAAATGTTAAGTAGGAAGTAATATTACAAGTGTTTTACGATAATTTCAATGTTTCAAAATGGTGGCCACCTTCTTAGGAGTTTCGAAGGAATTTTTGTGACATCTCACAATACATGCTCCGTGATATTAGTTTCCATCCACTTCACTTATGCACAATAACCAAACTATATTACGTAAAAAGCCATCAATATTACAAAATATTGAGTCAAATAACACAAGATTATGAATAAATTATAAAAGGCACTAACAAACTAAGATACTGCCAAAAACTTCAAAATTAAAAACGTTGGTCAATTTGTAATAAAGACAAGTTTCGCTTTCTATTAACAGCGACCCTAATGAAAATGCAGAACAACTAAAACTGGCCTTACAGATAACGAAATCTTTCACTGTTTCTGAATCATGGTTTCTAAATGTGACTTTTACCAAACCCCAATAACAAATAAAGAAAAAAATGTAACTTTAGGTAGGCTCCAATTTCCATACATTTCTGGACATAAACTTTAAAAAAATAACGAAATTTAATCTATGGACAATCTTGCATTTATTACCAGTCAATGATATTATAATGAACAACTTTTTAGTTATAATATATTTGTGACCAGCACACAAATAACTTTTTATTTATTCAACACAAAATATAACGAATTTCATATGTAAAACAATTATAAACGAAACGGATTTGTAGATAAACAAAAGGTGGAATGTTTGACCTACAAACTAGGTATGCACCTGTAGCTTTATACTAATAAGAATTTAATCAACAACTCTATCGGTTGATAGAACCAATGATAACGGAAAACATAATGAGGAAATTTAGACGCTCCAGAAATATTTGCTCAATACCGCTAGACGAGCAGTCACAATTAATTTATTGATTTATTACCATTTGGGATGGCGTTTCTTTTATACCTGTTTCTTCCTTCGGGAAAACTTCCTTATCTTTTTTCTAGGGGATATGTACTGACTATTATTATTATCTATATATTTAGTTTACTAGTTACGTACATGTTTGTTATTGCTAGTTGCTATTACAATTTGACTAGCTGTTGCTTGCGGCTTCATTCGCATCAATATTGATTTAACATAGTCCTCAGAAACAGTACTTATTTTTGGATTAAATGTACCCTATATCTTTTTCTATAATACCCTTGACAATGTTAATGCAAAAGTTCGTGATAATCGTTTGAGCAGTTAAGGGACCAAAGCGTAATAAACAACCAAACAAACCCACGCATATATAATATTACTAGCGGGCCCGGCAAACGTTGTCCCGCCCTGATTATGGAAAAATCCTTGATAAATTATATACTAAAACTTTCCTCATCAATCACTCTATCCACCGATGAAAACCGCATGTAAATCCGTTCGGTAGTTCTTGAGTTTATCGCGAACAGACAGACAGAGAGACGCGGTAGGGGACTTTGTTTTATACTATGTAATGATAGTAAGGATATAATCATAATTTGTTGAAATAAATAGTAGAGTTACAACAAAATATATGTCATAGTGGGAGCATCCAGCAGTCGAAGCATTCAGCAGTCGAAATTAGCACATAAATAGTAACGCATATTTTTATTACAGAATCTTGAAAGATTCGAATTATCATAGGTGTTTGCCAACACCACCATCTATTATTTTCTATGTTAATCAATATAGGTAATGTGTTGTTAATGCACTTCTATTTAATTATTGTTAATGTGGTTTATTCTAAATTATTGAGTAATTGAGATTAGATTAAACTACATTAACAATAATTAAATAGAAGTGCATTGATGATGCAAGATGCTCCCACTATGACATATATATTGCAAAATATTCGTATAAATACATATCAATTTTCATGGTGATCGGTCGAACATTATAAAAGTTGATGCGCTAGAACGCCATCTATTAGTGAAAGATATAAATAATAAATAAATAAATAATAAATCTATTTATTTGACCTCACAATTACATTCTTAAAACTATACAATATTGTTTATGAACAAAAAAAGAAAAAGTATACATTTTATAGAACAGTAAAAATGGATAGCGCAAGAATATTCCCTATTTAAAATTATAGTATATTCAGATAACTTGACGTTTTGTAGTGACACCTACTAGCGGGTTATAAAAAGAGAATAGCATAAAAACCTTCTCAATATAGAAATATGTGTGCCAAATATACTATTTTTTTGTATATATAAAAAAATTACATATGTGTATAACAAGGAATATATAAATAATCGCGTGGCAAAAGCGTAAGACTTCTCCAGAGGTCGGTTGATAATTGTAAAATCTTATAGAAAAATACGTAATCTCTAATCTTTAACGATGTGACTTTATATTTTTATTCCTCAGATAAAGATAGTCCACTAGTGAAAATAATTGCGAAAACCGATGTGAATCTAAAGTACTTTAATTGTATTTATTTAAAACAATTGCGCACGGTAACGTACATTATCAGATTCTTTGAAAAAATATATAGACGCCATTGAAATTCTTTAGTGACAAGAAAAATATATCTCAAAATTCTGTTCAACACTATTTCGAAGACACACGTGAATGTAATATAAATTATATTTTAATTGTTGCAGGTAAATTACTACCATTTATAGTATTCGAAAATGACATAGATTTGTTTAAGTTTTAGGTTCGTTCATACTCTTACCTTATATTTAACTAGCAGGCCCGGCAGACGTTGTCTCGCGTTGATTATGAAAAAATCTACTACTAAAATCTCATCAATCACTCTACCCACCGGTGAAAATCGCATGAAAATCCGTTCGGTAGTTTTTGAGTTTATCACGAACAGACAGACAGACAGACGCGGTAGGGGACTTTGTTTTATACTATGTAATGATAATAACGTGGCAATGAGTTGAGGTTTTTTTTTCGAACTGACTACGCTATTGACCTAGCAAGGTCTTAATAGTTCCACCGGACTACTAAGGCGAGCGCTTAAGGCACTTATGAGTTGAGGTTAAACGATAACTTCAGGTGCAGTTGCCGGGACATGAAGCGATGATATCGCAGTAGTAGTAACTAATAAGTCCGAGTTTTTGGTTAAGGAATCCCTCGTGATGAAATCATAACTTTGGGCAAAGCTGCTTCTAAACCTACCTCGTTAGATACCACTCTCAAGTTGCACCCTGAGGTTTAGCCTATATACCATCCTAGTCCACATTGTCACTTAACATCAGGTGAGACTGTATGCAATGGCAAAAACCTATTATGTATTTAAAAGAAACAGCAACCCATGTTTATTGACAGATTTTTCACTTCATAGTGGTAGCTAGCCAGACGGATATCACAAAATTTTGCTAATACATGCTACCATGTAAGTCCAAAAGACAATACTAACGATGTTCTAAACCTTGATACATGAAGTGACAATCAAAATGGAATTCAAATACCATTACATAGTATAAAACAAAGTCCCCTACCGCGTCTGTCCGTCTATCTGTTCGCGATAAACTCAAAAACTACTGAACGGATGTTCGTGCGGTTTTCACCAGTAGATAAAGTAATTCATGAGCAACGTCTAGGTATATTTTTCAAGGTTTATTTATCATCAGGATGGGACAACGTCTATCGGGCCCGCTAGTCTAAGATATAGAATACATTCTTTATGTTTGATAGTCCCTATTAGTGAGTACTATTAATATTAATGTTCAAAAAAATTAATTGTTATATCTATTATACCACCAATGTGTTAAAATTAAGTAATTTTTATTCAGCTTAGATACCAATATTAACACAACAATCGAAATAATGTCACAATGTGTCGTCAACTTTTCAATAGCTACAACTATTATGACTATAGAAGGTAACTTCCTTGCTTAATTATATCTCTCATAAAAATAACTATTTAAGTATGTTTAGAAAAAAACTATGTTATAAATTACATATTTTTTAATCGAGTTTCCACTAAATCGTTGTACTAAAGCGGGAAGACATTATTGCTTTTATATTTGAGACCGCCGAAACAGTTAAATTGTTCTAATTAACCCATACAAATCTTTGTCGTCGCTTAAAGATACCAAAGTTCGTTATGTAATTGATAATAGTGAGTAATTAATCCAAATGCTCGAGTTCTTGATTGCGTAGTTATTCTTGGATAAAATCAGGGTGGTCCGGTAATCGAAAAAAAATTTAGAAAAATGTTGCTCTGAGAAATGGGGCATGAAAAATCGATGCCATTACAAAGGTTAGCGTATCTACTGCTACAGTAGTAGCTATAAACACTAACGCACCATGAAAATTTATGACTAAATAATTTAACCCTTTTATATGAATGTTAACCCGAGATTTTATTGTAAAATTAACGATTATATGAATACTATACATTTTTTAAAAATAATTACTGACAATAATTCATTTTAGAAGGTGGCTGAACATTATGTTGGATAACATGTTTAAAATTTAATTTTATAAAGGTTTTTTTTATGAAATACATGGAGTATAATGATTGCAAAATAAGTTAAATACTAAAAAAGTACAGATAGAATAATGACAAGAAAATGTTGTTAAACATTTCAAATGCAAGTGACTCAATACAAGTGAATCTAATGAAAGATGTAACACATATAATATAACTAGCGGGCCCGGCAGACGTTGTCCCGCCCTGATTATGAAAAAAATCCTTGACAAATTATATACTAAAACGTTCCTCATTAATCACCCTATCCACCGGTGAAAACCGCATGAAAATCCGTTCGGTAGTTTTTGAGTTTATCGCGAACAGACAGACAGACAGACGCGGTAGGGGACTTTGTTTTTATACTATGTAATATGATAGTAAGTATAACACATAAATGCTTAAAGTAAGGACAACAAAGCGCTAATCAAGTATCTTCAAGCACAACTACACGGATGTAGACACTCTTTTATAATACTTTCAATTATTTTTAAGACGACCGACTACCTCACTAGTAATAAATTGCAAATTACCGATTTGCCGGATTGTGAATTTAAGCGCCATGTCAAGCGGGGTTTGGTTTCAAAAGGCTATTATAGAGTGGATCAATATGTGAACGATGGTGATGTCTGGAATTGACTCATCTCTGTGCATCCATTAAAAACGTTTGTGAAATTTACTATAACATAGAATATATTATTATTCTAAATCTATATATATTTAAGAGATTCCCACCTATATATTGACTCATCACGATATCTCGGGAACCATAAGGCGTAGCGACTTGAAATATGGTAGGAATATTCCTTTCGCCGAGTAGAGGTCAGCTAAGAACGGATTTTACAAACCCAACCGATCAGGGCGGGACAACGTCAGCCGGGCCCGCTAGTATTATATATATTTGTTAAAAAGATAAACCAGATCGAGTTTCTTGCCGGTTCTTCTCGATGACTGGGATGTTTTCCGAACCGGTGGTAGTTTTGACGTTCATAAGTGCCTTCTTAGGGCCTAAATTGAATAAAGTGTTTTTGAATTTGAATTTGAAAAAAATCCCCATATCGAAAGATACTTGACAGACATACCAGTTACGGACACAAAGTAAATACCTAGACTCAGAATAATAATGTATGAATCACAAAAGTATTCGTCCTCTGTAGGATCCGAACCTACAATGCTTACTCACATAACACATAGACGGCCGCTTAAACCACTACAATAACCTTTATTATTTTTTTTATATTATGTATAAATATTAATATGAACGAAATTAAATTTTAATAAAAGTATATGAGAATACATAAGACTATGTATGAAAAGTATATGATAATAATCATTTTTATATGTATTCAACTACTTACATTTCTTTATTGAGTTGGTAATGATAGTAATCCATAGCAGATTATTAATTGATTTTTGTTTCTGCTCTCTTCAAATAAATAAGTTAAAGCCGATTTTAAACGTTCGTATAACATCTTTAGGTTTTTTAAGATCTCCAGTTTTTATACACCGAGAGTGAAGTTTACATTTTGCCGTTCATAAGGTTTTTTATATTTTACTTGTACAAAATTGAAGGATCTCAAAATTGGATTGAGCTCATTTTATAATGTAACGACATAAATACATATTCATATTTATTGTGAAACAATATTACAAATGAATAATATATGTTGAATTAATAATGGGTATAAATAACAATGAATTTTTTTATGCGACATTATAAAAGAGACATTTGCTTAATAAAGTCACGCACCCTCAATGAATAAGAATGGTTACGCCCAGACCTCTATCAGCCGTCATATGACACTTTGCTCTTACTTAGTTTTTTATCCGTTTACCCGCGCTCATAAAGACGTTAAATCTTACGGGTGACATTTAATACTCCATTATGACGCGGGATTTCTTTTAAAAAGGTTCACGATTCAGTAGTGCCTCGAATTAGTTTGTTATTTTTAAGCTACTTATAAATTATTGAAATAACTTGAGTACTTCTTAATTATACGTTTGTGGCTTCAAAATTTAAACTCTATCAAGATATTTGGTACCGATTTATTAGAAAATATAAATGTCTCTACTAAATAAAATTTTAAAATATTCATAAAAATTATTTATTTGAACAAAAATTAGGTAAAAAGTTTTAAAAGGACACGTATATATAGAACATGAGAACTTTTGAAATTCAGCATGTGCCTCACTGTTGTGTTCTGATATTATGTTACAGTTAAACATAACTAACAGTTTTATATCCATATATCAAATAGTTTATACGTAATAAAAGTATTATATATGTGTTACCTTTTAAGCTACTATCAAAGAAGAACATACTTAATTTGAGATTAAATAACCGTGTGTGATACTGTGTCCTCATATTTATCTATTAAGCCCTATTAAAGATTTAAGCACTTAATGTCTTTGTAATATCTACACTATATATTTTTCTTATACCTCATATATTTCAGTGTTTGATCACAATTTCACTCGACGTATAAACTCAAAGAGACACTAGTTCTCAAGCGCAGCTACCAGAACACATCTACAAGCGCTCGGTGACAGATCATCTACTTTGGGTGTGATAGCTAGCCCTAGCTTAGAAAAAGCCCTTTCATCGTGGGTAAATCCGTTATGGATAACCCTCCCAGGGGATATAGTGGTTTATGACCGAATTACATGGACTAAAACTCCCACGGTGTACGACCGCCGCTCTTGGGTTGGGTGTCACGAGATCTCTGTAGACCTTCATCGTGTCACCCTTAGAAAAAAACCCTACCACCATGCTATGGGTTCATCACGATATTTCCCTTTACCAAAAATTCCGCTCATTCACAAGGATTTGGACCTAAGTCGAGAGATGCGATGTGCAAACGTATTAACCATTCACCCGTCATCAAGTTTGTAATACACCTCGTATAATAAAAAAATCAAGGTAGTCACAAGAACTGCCGACAGAAGTGAAAACTCAAAATAATGCAATAACTGTGTTCTTTCTGAAATTAATTGTAGTATGAATGAATATTTATTTAAATATTATAATTTGTGAATTTAAATTATTATTAGTTTGGTTTTCACATCTATTTTCACCCGGAGCAATAATTATATACGTTTTTATACAGTTTATTGATTAATCAAACATATGAACGGCTGCACAAGGCAAATACAAAATATCAATATTACTTGTAGGTGGTACACACTACGCGTCGCTAGTCTGACACAAGCCGCGCAAGCACAATACTATCGGTCACGATTACTACGACTTACTACGACGCGAAATCATAAGTATACCTATCTCCTGCCAAAAAAATGCCGATCAACACGCCTAAACAAGGTTTGACTTCAAGAATATTCACGATAAACAGAATATTAACACACTATAAAATAAGTATACATACACCAATAGATTTTCATATCATTAAACTTTGTCCTCTCGTAAAATACTTTGCGTATCTAAATCAGTTATCATAAACATGTCGGTAATTTACTACCAGCTTCAGTACTTTAAATCGAAACATTAATTTATGAAAATTCACACATAAATACACGCTACGTGGAACATAAAAAATATACCGTCCGGAGATAATGCCCTTTAATAACAAAGAAAACAAACTTGAACACAACTCTATTGACTTTATAAAGCAACGAATTATAATTAAAACGTCAGAATTCACACGCTCGTGTAGTTTTAACACCACATAAATCAATAGTCGTTACTGATACTGGTAATCTTTTAAATTATTTACATCCATATTACATTTGTTATTTGATTTTGTGCTGTGATATATTGCAATAAATTATAGATTGAACAAGAACGAAAGAAAGCCTAATGATAAGCTACTAATGTCTTCAGTGTAACTATCAATTCGACAGTGAATTTATTGAACATATTTATTTCCATTTTATCAAACAACTATATGTCTAGAATGTAACTCTATTTGACAATATAACATATCAATTAAAGGATCTTGGATTTAAACCAATATAACTTGGAAAATACGAATATAGGAATGTGCTAGTGGTAAAATGTTTATAAAAAGAAGTGAAAATGTTTCCTTATATGAAATCAGTAAGATTTAATTAATAAGAAGTCGGGAAAGGACCGTTATAAGATAATTAATAGCTGTAATGTACATAGTATTGAACTGAAAGGCTGCAGGTTCGATTCCTGACTATGATTGACTTGTATACGATGAGCCTAATTATGATTTACGTGACGTTTTGTATCACATAACACAAGCTACGCTTAGTTTGAATTTTAGTGTCCACGACATAAATTGTGTCCACATGTGTAGTCCGGTGAAGCTGTTAAGACCTTGCTAGGTCAATAGCGTAGTCAGTTCGAAAAGAAAAAAAAGTGTCTACATGTGTATTAAAAAAATAAAAAAGTTTTCAAAATGTTGGTTTTCATATACTCGTAGTTAGTAATTTCTCTAACATTTAATATAAAACAATTATAAATAGATTCACAAAAGCACCATGACTTGAAATACTAGACTATAATGCATTTATATAAAAGAATACCGAGAGTTTTTAAAGGAATTAAATCTGTTTATCAAGCTAATAAATTTTCATTATTAACTTGAGCACTTATTCCATTGAACACAGACCTTTAAAATAGCTATTTTAGTGTGTAGCCCTTCAAAAGAATATAACAAATCGTTAACAGAAAGTAATTAAAGTTAAAAGAAAACAGCCGTTTTGTTATAGCTATGAGATGTGCGAATCATATTTTAATATTTCTTTAGATTAACCACCATCGTTTAAAGAAACTACCAATTATGAGTACCACGAACGTAACTCGCAACGAATATTTACACATGGCCTCGCATACAATTGTCGAAAATGAAAATGCACGTTGCATGTACATTCTTACTGTGTTCTTATGCTTATTTAAATGTATTTCTTAAAATCGGAAAAGAAGAAAAATTCTATGATATAATCCGGGTCGCAGGACACGACATCGTTTCCAATTAGACAGCAATCGCCTTATACCAGGTGTAAAGACCGCTTTAGTGACGTACTGTATGGATTTTTTTTACAAATACTTTGTAATTTTTAATATTTAACCACAATCTCACCTTATGTTACACGACAATGTGGTCCAAGATGATAAACACACCAAAACCTAAAGTAACTGGCTCTCAAGTGCACCTGCTGGAACATAGACGCTTGGCGACAGATTTCCAACTTGACCATGATATGCGTGGCAGTGGGGATCTTCTAAGCCCGCCTGGCTAGCTACAACCCTCTTGTTGGAAGTCGTCTATGGCCATGTTCTGGCAGCTGCACTTGAGAGCCAGTTACTCCAGGTTTAGCGTGTGCTTTCTTCACCGAAAGCTGTGCCAGACTGTACCAGTTTGAGCCACTATTGTCATGCACATGACTCCATATATATTAGTATATCAATCTATACTAATAAATGTGTGATGACTCTCTTTTTTTTGTCATGCTTCGAGATCAACGAGTATTCTGAGAAACTTGCCAACCCACTTCACACCAACATCGACTGTCGCTGGATTTTGGATCTCTCAAAATGCTGTCGCTGTTTATTTTTCACTCAGTAAAAAACGACCGCATGAGTATACAAATTAAAATATAAATTATTTTTTTGCGAAAACTGTAATAATGTTTTAGTAATATGAGAAAAAAGT
The DNA here is from genome assembly GCA_036509395.1 of Antheraea yamamai. Classification (NCBI taxonomy): domain Eukaryota; kingdom Metazoa; phylum Arthropoda; class Insecta; order Lepidoptera; family Saturniidae; genus Antheraea; species Antheraea yamamai. The sequence continues at coordinate 14,872,321 of AP028436.1, read as the reverse complement.
GCTAATAAACAATTTAAACTCCCTTTCCCGTACCATATCCTCCACAAGCGGCCTGAGGTTATTTGAATAGCAAATGTTATATTTCGGCTGATCATCCCAAGATACCAGATACGAAATAAATACTCTTTAACTCAGATAAAACAAACAGATATTTGCATATCTGGATTAATCTTTTAGTTGATTTCTTTTGATAGTAGTGTATGCATATACCGCGATCACTCAATTTTGATATTAATGAATATGTATACGGTATTTTAATTTTCATTGTAATCTTTAACAATTTTTGCTAAATTAATTTCAAGAGTTTTTATCTAGCCTAGACATTATGGAATTGTTTTCTTCTTCTCAATAATTGTCATATACAACTAAAAAAATTGAACTAGAAATTTAATTTTGTATATATGTATATAATATAATACAATTTTGTATTATGTTATCTTTCTAATCCCAATTTCTTTAACTATTATTTTATTCGATTACTCACTTCACCGACAACAACCTATTCCATTGAATGATCGATTTCATTTAATAATTTTATTAATTGATTAATGACAACTATCAAAACGTGTAAATTCGCATACTTTAGGGTTGTTCCGAATTTTTTATTTTTGCAAATAACGATCAAGTTGGTCGGATAAGTAATAGCTTAATTCCACGTTACGTCGGTAGAGGTGGCTGGTTTGGCGGCAAGGCATCGCATCTGAGGTACTAAGTTAACAAATGCATGTTATTAACTAAAACCGAGGCCCTGGAAACAACTACCGATAACAATAACCCTGCTGAGGTATATTTACCTACTTTTTATTTGTTCTACAGCTCTTATTATATTTTGGCAGAAACAATAATATTTTTGTTTTATTTTGCTATCGGACATAAAACGTATGCATATCCATTTGTTGATTATTTCTCGAAATACGAAATTACTACAACTTTTTTCAAATGCGAACCATATAAATTACTAGTAGAAGAAAAACCTTATTATGAGAATAACTATGACATTAAATTAAAGTGATATACAAAAGACATGATATTATTAAGTAAATTATAAGTTCTTTAATGGGTGAATCCAAATACAGTATTGAAGTTTCATACTTTTCAAAAATTATAATGATAAATAGTACAAAACTAAGTGGCTTTAATGTCTACATATGTGTTTATTTAGTTCCTATAAACTACGAAAACGGATATTTTCAGTATAATTTGAAGAATTTCTTTCGGAATGTGTATGTATATATAATACTAGCGAGACGGGCGGACGTTGTCCTGTCTTGATAATAAAAAAAATATCTGAAATTCAACCACAGCGCCACCTACCGGGTCCAATTGAATCTAAGCCATTCTCGGATCCACTAGAACACGCACACAAATTTTCATCAAAATCGGTCCAGCCGTTTAGGAGGAGTTCAGTGACATACACACGTACAGGAGAAATTTATATATAAAGATATACACATTATATTTATATACTAGCTGTACCCGCAGCTCCGCACGCGTTTTTTTTAAATATTATTAAAGAATTATAAAATTGTGAGACTATGTACAATTATAGAAATGCTCTTTAAAAGCAATTGTAAGTACGACATGCACGTCGCTTACAGTAACATGTAACGTGTACATTAGATATATAAATACTAACAGCGTGCCAAATGAGGTTTGTCATCAGCAACATATTTGGAACCTTAACCCACAATATAACTACCTCAATGCTTACTTACACTGTATAAGGAACTAATGAAACAATAACTTAAAATATTATTACAAAGATTTACATTTAATAAACATTGTCATTATAATTAAGATTCTGTGACTATACAAAAAATAAACGCTTGTCTGTTCCGCAAGAAATTGAATTATGGAACTCTTTACGTAATACGTTTATAGTCTAAGATCCTATTAGGAAGACCTCTATATCATTAAAGTTATTAATAATTACAATGTCGAATTGTAAACAATAAGCTGATAATTATTTCTCTTATTAAAAATAAAGAATGACTTGAAATCTTGCTAAATTTATGCAGGCAAAGTCGCCGGTAACAGCTAGTCTAAAATTGAATAACCTCAATTACTTTTTATAAGACTCGCTATCTACCAGTGAAAGTCTCGTGAAAACCGGTCTAACCGTTTTGGAGATAGCACTGCAGGCAAAGCCACGGTTAACAGCTAGTATAAACTAAAATTGATTGAATTACTTTTTATAAGGTCGATATCTGTCAATAAAAGTTTTGTGTAGATCAGTCTAACTGTTTTGAAGATAGTACTGCGGGCGAAGCCACGATTAACAGCTAGTCTAAATTAAAATAAACTAAATTACTTTTTATAAGGTCAGCTATCTGTTGGTGACAGTTCCGTGAAAATCGGTCCAACCGTTTTGGAGATAACATTGCAGGCAAAACCGCGGTTAATAGCTAGTCTAATTTAGAGTAGCCTAAGTAACTCACTGAAATTTCAGCTAACTGCGAGTGAAATTCCCATCAAAATCGGTCCTGCTGTTTAGCCGGAACAAACAGACAGACAGACAGACCGACAAAAATTTTAAAAATTGCATTTTTGTTATCAGTAGCGTGTATACTTTCGTACCCTATCAGTAAAAAAAAATATTTTGATATTACATACAGACACTTCATTTTTATTATATGTATAGATACCAAAAATAAATCAATGTATTTCAATCAAGTCGTAAAAACATTTTTCCAGCGATTACATTGCTAACTCTTTGCTATACTCTATGAAATATATCATAGTAATGTATTGTGACACAGTAGGTATATCTTAAAAAAACTACAGAAGAGGTCCCAACGGTTTATCTCTACCTTCTAAGGCAATCTATATCAACTCAACAATATAGATAACTCGGGCCGTCATTCAAATTACAATAACTTTTGATGGAGTGAATCGATTTTAATGAAACAAAGACTAAATGTTACTCGAGGATATGCTTTATAATTTTCTTGGTTAGTTTTTTTTGTGAACGTAGTAGTTCAGCAGTGATACGTTTCCATACAAACCGACAAAAAGACAGACATACTTTTCTAAAAATGATTGAAATGTATTTTATTACTTATTCCTAAACACCTACATCAATTATTTTTACACATTAGATTTACATTCTTATTATATGTATAGATGTATAGATTACAGCCGTGCAAAGCCTGACCAGTTTTGTATAAATAAAGCATATACTTTTATATTTTATTAATTCCCCTTAAAAATGCGACCAGTGACTTGTTTCAACCGTCAGGTAATAAAACCGCAAGGGGTAACTCCAGTATAATATACACGTACGATATTAAACTTGAAGAAATATTATGAAACTTGAATTCTCACGAAGTTATAAAAAAGAAGAGATAAGTCGTAATTTGTACCGATGTTGTTTAGTACACGCGCCGAAAAATCAGACTTTTTATAGCCGCGTCAAGAAGATAAAATAAAGTGTAATGAGATTAGTATTTTATGATCAGTAGCCTCGTACAAGTGAACCGGTCGCTGATAAAACGTTTGATACCAAATTATAATAGGTCATCAAAATACCTCGCCTTTTTTAAACCGGCCCACATTGCTGTATAAATTAAGAATCACTTTATAAAATTTCAATAAACGTTAACTAATTAAAATAATAAATTTTCACAATAATGGGATACGCCGCCATAGTTCACAGAATCCTATTTTCGTTCCAAATAAATACTGTATTATCCTATGATACTACAATGTATATCTTAGGAAAACTTTTTGATTTTTTTTCCTTTAATTTTCTTTATCAATTGCTGTAAAAAAAAAACATTTACATATCTGTACGTTCTATTAACATTCCAAGCAATTTAATTATGACTATTATTGAAAAACATTATTTAACAAGAACCGCTTATGTTCTGTTAGACAGTAAGAGTCTGTGAGACGCAGTTTAAGAAGTATGTATAATTAATTTGAGTTATAAGTATGATATATTGCAAATTAATTTGTGAGTAAAATTATTTTTATTAAGTACCTAGCTGACCCGCGCAACTTCGTCTGCGCCAAATCGGTTCTTACCGATTCCAATTTTATTTCCACACGCGAAAAATCTTAAAACACTCAGAACTCAGAAATGTCTTCCGGGTTTCACGTGGGTTGCTCCTCTGACCCTCACCTCCGCGCCCCATTTACTATTCTCCATAACTCTATCAATTAACATGCTGTAAAAAGTAAACTTTATCTCCATGGAATTTTCATTTTAAATTAGCTATTTATTTTAATAATTAGGATTTTTTTAGCCAGGAACCCTCTCGGGCGTCCCCAGAATACCACTTTAAATTATTATTACAATCTGATCAGTAGTTTCGGCATGCATGAAAGACAAATATACAAACATTGATTTTTATATGTAAATATTTGCGTCGCTCTGTACTAATATTGTTTTTTTTTTCGAACTGACTACGCTATTGACCTAGCAAGCTCTTAACGGCTTCACAGAACTACGTACTGATATTGTGGATTTGTATAATATTATTTAATTTAAACTATTCTATTTTCAAATATTTATATAGGTATGCAAGTTTTAGGTTTAAATTTAGTGTATAATTTCGTAAAGCCTACAAACGGCCACCCATCTAGCACCCCACGCGCAGACAACGGCCACTGTGACGGATTCCAACCACGCCCCTCATTTATTATACAAATTTTATACTACCCTCCAAGCGAGAAGTGTGTGATCCTTCGAAAACTTACTCCATGGAAAAAGAACAATGGATGATAGGACTGCACCTTGACTTCTAAAGATTAAAGCTTTCAGCGCATCTTATGTACTGAAATAAAAGTATGCTTAAACTCGTCATATTGTAGCTTCACGTTGACTGTTCTAAAACTTGATTTCATAAAGCTAAAAGTTTAACTCGACGTAATTTTAATTTTTGTTCGATTCATAATAATTCAACCTGTGAATAATAATAAACAAAGTTACCAGGATATAAAAAAATCAATGTATGTATCACATATCTTTACATCTGTATACCGAAGATGAACAATTATAATTCATATATTTAGCTAATTATGTAATCACGCTGGGCTACAATTATCTTACGATGTTGATTTCACGATTGTCATGAGAAAATCTGAGTAACATTCGTGTTTATAGTATAAACTATATACAAGTTAGCCGTTTGAATATTATCGATTGTGCTATAATCCTAGGTTAGCTTAGCAATTTCTGTGATGTTCAATCGACATCAGTGAAAACGGATACATTTATGTATAAACACAGATATAAACAGAATATCTATTTTATAATAATTCGACTAGTTAGATACACAAATCAGTAACCCGTTTTAGTGATGATGTGATCAGGATTACTGGATCCCACCAGATAAAATTTTAAACTTCTTCTATTTTTTCTTGGCACCGTATTTCTACCAGTGCACGCTCAAGAATAAAAGCAGTTAAAGTAAGCGGAAGTTGGAAGATAAAGGGGTAACAGAAATGGCTGATAACCGAGCATTTTCTCATACAAGAGTACTAATACCTGTGCAAGCCTCGACTGCAGGACCATCATCGCAACAACGATATTTTTAAGGTCCATTCTATTTGAACATGATCGTGAACATGCCAGTTTTCTGCTTCAAAACATACACAAATATATTTTAACTATACACAACTAGTTGTTACAACAAATTAGTAAAAAGTAAATTTTCAAAAAAAAGTATTAACCGACTTCAATATCAATCAAAAACCCATAAGGCACTAAAAAGCGGAAAATAAATAGTTTATCAAATTAACCAAATTAAATAAAACATATGAATATGTGTGCTACCTAGAGATGTATTGGAAGTCGGTGCCAACCGAAATTTCAAATTTGTTCCAGGTAGAAATGTATTACAGAGACGACTTAAACTTTGTACCTATGTAGATGATATGATTTTCGGTTCGCACCGACTTCCAATACATCTCTAGGTAGCACACATATTCATATGTTTTATTTAATTTGGTTAATTTGATAAACTATTTATTTTCCGCTTTTTAGTGCCTTATGGGTTTTTGATTGATATTGAAGTCGGTTAATGCTTTTTTTGAAAATTTACTTTATTTTTCCATTTTTTGTGTACATAAATATATTTTATTAGCAGTGCCCGCGAACTCCGTTCCGCCTTAAGTATATTAAAATATGCGCATTTTTGCGGTATGGTATCTATTGGTATCGTATGCGATATGATTTCAATTGGTTGTACAATAAGTAACGTTTGGTACGAACGCAACCTTATCGATAATCCGCGATAGTTTCTACCACCAACTCGGCTACCATCGCTTCACACATAATACACCTTAAGTAATGTAATTACAATGCTTGCGTCATGTTGCAACACAGCAACGAACATAAGCACAAAAGGCTCCTAAGAATTGAAGAGTTTTTTTTTATAATATTGGTGGCAAACGAACATACGGGTCACCTGATGGTAAGTGATCACGGCCGTCCATGGACACCTGCGACACGAGAGGAAACACAGATGCGTTGCCGGCCCTTAAGAAAGGAGTAGGCTCGTTTCTTGAAAGTTTTCTTACTTTGTCACGGATCCCATAATCAGAACCTAACCAAACTCTCATCAAACTACCCTTGAAGTATGTCCTTTCCAATAAAAAATGAATCATCGAAATCGGTTAGCGTGATATTGAGTTATTCGTCTATTTGTCGTGTACTTACTTAATGCAAATTTAAAACTTATACGGTTTTGCACTGGATGCCGTTGTCGGAACTGGACCAAATTAAAATGGGACCACACGGGAAGTACCAGCTTTCAAATAAAAAAAGAATAATCAAAATCGGTTCACCCAGTCCAAAGTTATGAGGTAACAAACATAAAAAAAAAAAAAAAAAAATACAGACGAATTGATAACCTCCTCCTTTTTTTGAAGTCGGTTAACAAATAATAAAAAACCCGCAGAACCTGGGACATATTATTGAAGTGAAATTTCTTATGGAAGGGTTTTGAAATTCTGGTCTGTAATCTTTTGTATGGCAAAAAGTGATGGGGGTAAACACTGTGTCGGGTAGAATGTTGAAAACACCAGTTCTCGTCCGATCACCAAACTTAAGCAACGTCGGGCGCGATTAGTACTTGGATAGGTGACCGCCTGGGAACACCTCGTGGCATTAGGTATTTGTTATATTTTTTAACTAAAATGTTTCCGAGTAATACAGAAGCTTCACTACTATCGAATACCTTTACGACGCACCCTTATTATATTTTGTAATATGAGTAAAAGACTACTAAACCTCACGGTAAGAGCAGACAATGTAAATCGTCTGAGAGCCGTGAAGAAATTTCATTAAATCCACTAGCACCTGAGGACAATGCAATTGTGCGGAGGTAGTCGAGATTGAGACGGCAGAAATGAATTGCATACCGTAGCCCCTAGGGTTTTGGAGTATGAAACTGCTCCTTGATTAAATAAACCTTCAACGAAATGTCACGCCGCTGGCTGGAGACGTCAGTCTTCGGCATGTTGCACACAGAACGTGTAGTGTCATATAGGCAAATTAGATTATTTACTTCTGGCACAGGAATTTATTACCTTATTTTTATTTATGCAATGACGTTGTTATCTTATCTCCTAAATACAAAAAGTACTGCCGCTTTTAATATGCTCGTTAAATAATAATAAAATACTACATAAAAAAGTACTTTCATCAGAGGGAATACGAGCGTACTATTTGTGTTACTAAAAGGCTTTTTATATGATGGTAGTACACAGCCAAGTAAATATAGCCTAACTAGGCAAATGCTTATACACTCTCAATATATCTTTAATCTCAGGTATATCTTTACATACAGGTAGATAGTGGTGATCTAGTCATTTTCTGAGACGATGCCATGCGAGAAATCTCATTACTAAGCTACAACTATATCATTAAAATCATTAAATCAAATCAATAATTATAGATGCCGTGTACTTCTTTAACAATTCTTTGTATTCTATCTTTTGTTTCTCAATACACGAATAGTAATAGTCTGTAAAGAAAAATAAAAAAATGTTTATATATATTAAAAGAAAAAACTAAACGGATGTCTTTTATAGTAGATATATTTATATACACAGAAGCATAGAAACTTCATAAAATAGATAATATCTGCATTGAAACTATAAAATTTTTCTTGCAGTAAATGTTTAATGACCAATTTATTTAATGTTCATTCCCTCTATTTCTGTCCCGAATTCCTTCCTGTTTATTTTTACATTATGCGAAATAATAAAGATGATTTGAATCGATTTATTATATCTTTATTGATCTCTAAAATAAATCATAAATTTAATATCGCCACATAAATAATCAAATAGTTTTATCGTCAATAGCATAATCACTACGGGAAAATACATCGAATAAGTTAGAGAGAAGAACTTCTTTACTATTTTTTACGCAACGTCTGCGGATTCCCAATTAATATTCATTACATGCGTCTTGTTTACATTTTTACCTTATAGAAGAAATGGTACAAGCGGCGTCCTTAAGGAGCTTGTGGCCACTGCCCGCAATTTGTTAAGAAGTATCAGCTATTTGTCTACAAGTAACGACATATATCAAATACGAGTGCGGTAAAGTTGGACTCTTCGACCGCTTTGCTCGTTTCAATTTACGATCCGATTGTGGAATAACCGAAGACGGAGACCTTTTTTATAAGGTTATATTTAAAATTATTAAGACAGAGCTATGTCGACAGAATCAATAAGAAGTAACAAATAAATTGTATAACTATTTTATACTAATAAGTAATCAATAAAAATTAATTATTTTATTGTAAACTATAAGCGGTAAAGTATTACTATTATTTTTAATTTATTTTCCTCTTTTGACTCATTATTTGCTTGTATTGTTATTATTATTTTTATTATTCTCAATACTCAATCCTCTCACTTACGGCACTAACACGAAATTAATTTTGTAATTCGGTTTTAATCGATCACCCACGACCGAGTATTTGTTTTCTAGTTCGGGGATCTACATGTTATTTATAGTCCTTGTAAAATTGATTTCTGTTAAATAATGAATTTTTTATTTTTATGAAATGTATAGAAATATATAAAAATACAGTACGTATTTCAATTAGTACGTATTTAAATTCTATGCAGAGAGATATGCCGGTCACAAATTTTATTTCATTTCTTATTTACTTCCCAATTGGAGTATTTCTTGTAAACGTATAATTATATGAGAGCTACCTGACTAAGATATCGTTGGAAACTTTGAAGTTAATTGAAATTAAAGTCATCTACTAAGCTGCAATCTCATCTTTCATATAGCATCTCAAATAGCTTCACTTGTGAACTAAATGATAAAAATGTTAACTGGAGTATTTGACAGGAACTTAGTTTGTCATGTAGAAGTTTTAATTTTTCTTGGATTATCTTGGGTTATTTGCCGCAATACTGTGTAATATTTGTAGCGCGTACGTAATATAACCCAGGTTTTATGCACAACTGAAGTGTATAAGTAATATTAAGACGGAGGATGAATTCTGGAATGTCACATAAACTAACTGATTTTTGTGCTTTGTACGTTTTGGCGTTTGACTATGCCAATCCAACCAATCTCATCCGTCGTTAAGTGAAGCTGTGGTATAAGATGATAAACGATAAGGAGGCTGACACTCAAGTGCAGCTGCCGGAACACACCGACAGAAGCTTGGCGACAGATTTTCAATTTGAGGGTTGTAGTTAGACAGACGGACTTAGAAAAATCCCTATCATCATGCTGCGGTGTCATCATGATACTTTTCCTTCACTGAAAGCTCGAACTCAGTTACTAGGATTCAAACTTACGTCCATCGAAGCTGTGTCCTAACATCCTATCAACTAAGCCGTGGTCGCTTAAAAAAGGGGCAACGTCTTTTCGGTAAAATTAATGTCTTCATAAATCACTTTGTCATAAAACTTCAATAAAAAAATAAAGTTTATCACAGAAGAATGAATAAAAATAACACGGTAAAACCGCACCAAATTTAGATAACACTAACGAGTCCGGCAGACGTTATCCCGACCTGATTATAAAAAAACCTTGACAAATTATATACCTAAACCTTCCTCATGAATCACTTTATCTACTGGTGAAAACCGCATGAAAATCCGTTAGGAGTTTTTGAGTTTATTGCGACCAGACAGACAGACAGATGTGGCAGAGGACTTTGTTTTATAATAATTAGTAATAATGTTACATTCAAGTAAGGAATGTAGTATAAAACCCTACACGTCATGCTCACGTCAAATAATCGAACCTCTTAAATTATAATAAGTTAATAACATTTTAACATAAAATACTCTACAATAATATTCCGTTATAGTCTTTTTAATATAGGATAGGGAGAATATAAAGCTATATAAAGCTATTTTCTATGTGTAGACTTCAGTCTTATTCACTTTTCATCTATAATTCATCTTATAATTTCTATCAGTAAATATATTTGTTCTGTAATAGCATTTACTTTGAAATACACTAAATAAATTAAAAAATATTACCATTAAAATTAGCAACATCACCTTATTGCACTATAATATACGGACATAAATCAGTAATCAAACAATAACTTCGGTGCATTAAAGGGTCCTTGCATAAGTCAGTTGAATCACGAATACCTAATAAATTCAAAGGGATTGACTCGGCGGAGTGGTGAGAACTCGTCCATTTACAGAAGCCGGCACATTACAAGAGCATAAATCTAAGCGGACTCGTCCGAGTGTCGTTGTGCGAGCGAACTCGTGAATGGAGGGATATGAGGGACGATCATGACTAAAGTCCTCGGATTGTTTACTGCATTTCATCCTCCTTAAACGAGACATTTTGACAACTACCGATATACGAATTGAAATATGAAAGCTATTGATACGATTGACTCGCGTATTGAAGTTGGAAATAAACTGCAGAATTATAAATAAAAATCAAGTAAAAGGAATATATAGTCTCACTTTCTTCGTAATACTCGAGCGAAGCCGGGGCAGATAGTTAGTAATGTATAAAATTAATTAATCACATTAATAATTACATATTTCAATTAAGCTTTACCATTTTTTGTAATGAAATTAAAATAGTTGTATTATAATTTACTCAACTAAACCCCGGCAATACGGCTATCACGTTCAAATGGATTGCGATCACCATATATCAATATCAAAAATACTTTATTCAAGTTAGGATCTAAAAAGCCGCCTATTAATCTAATGTGAGATCCGTATCAGTAGTATGCTTATATATGTCTTGTTAGGAGATCAACTTAGGTATACATATATCCAGTTTGCATATGAGGTGGTAAGGTCTCAGTTCTTGACCGAATTGATACCACCAAGCATATAAGTTTGCTCTTTGGGTTTGTCAGGTTTCGGAATTGGTCCGCCATGGTAATAGCGACTAGCTATGAATTTCAGACCTCTCGTCGTCGTTGCATTCTTCTTGCACTACTTTCATAGTGCGGGGGAACCATACCAGGATTTCTCCACTTGTGGTGGCTTCGTCCGCCACTCTTATCTAAGGGCGTGTCTGGCTGGATGTAAGCATCCTCTGGTCATCGGTGGCGCGCTCGCTAGTCCGCTCTTGGGGCGGTGATATGGGCGCGCCCACTGCCCGCAGCCGACTCCTCAACCATCACTGGGGCCGTGATACTGTCCGTCTTGTGCCGGTAATCACTGGTCCGGGCGACGGTACCTGCTCGGCGGTTGCTGATTTCTCGCTTAAAAACGGGACACCGTAGCATACTGTTAGTGGGGTGGACACCCCCGCAGTTCGCGCAGGTTGCCGGTTCTCCCTTTGGGCGCTCACTTTGGTGTGCAAGGTGGGGCCCCCTCGCACCGCCCACAGGCTATCGGGTGATGACAAATGTGTAAGAAATACCGGAACTGTTGTCACCGGTGACACTGTGCCGGCCGGCGTTTCCCTCGCCACGCTTCGCTGGTCAGACCTCTTGATGGTTACTGTTGTTTTTTATACTTTATACGTTTTAGTATTTGTTCACAATCTTACCTGATGTTAAACGATAATGGTGAATACGTTACGACTAGATGAACTGGCTATAGGTGCCTGGCTACAGATTTTCAACTCGACGTTTGTAGCTAACCAGACGGGCTTCGAAAAGTTCATATCACTCTCACGATGTTTTCCTTCACCGCTTATTCGCAAAGATTCGAACATACGTCGACAGAGGCGGTGTCCAAGTAGATTAATCACTGTGCCATGATTTGTCTTCGTATTGCATTGCGTTTACCATCGACTACAGTGTAGTCACTTAAATTTGAATAAAAAAAAACTACAATATTGTAATGAAAAATGTAATCTAAAAGTCTATGAAACACTACGCTATTGTCATAGTTAGTTAACAAGTAGCAAGCAATTTTTTACGAATTCCTAAAGACAAACTATTTAAATAACTCATATTGAATTCTAACGAGGTGGTATTATTATAAATTCTCGTGTCTTTAATCATTTCTCCCATCGAATTGACGTCGATTTGGCGGCACCGACACTGCGCCCGATTTCAAAGCGGAATAAAAAACACAATGGAATTATACAGGCCTAATGGTCCACCGAACATGGGCATTAATCTCATCATACAATATTGATGTATCCACAATTTATAGCCGATGGTAAAGAGGAATCACAAAGTCAAAACGGCTTATTAATGTGTGAAGAGACTCACCTCCTCTCGAAAGGGGTCCCGAGTGACATATTTTTATGAGTCTTTGAGCTCGTTAGTAGATGTTTCGATTTCACCAACGGAATACAATTGAATGTGGACGAATCAAAAACATAAGTCATAATTTCAATAACACTAAACCTATGTTTGAATATTTTGACATCGGCAAAAAGGGATTATTCAAAAAGACGACTCAAGACTTTTGAAACATAAACGGCGCGTCGCCATTGTGGTAGCCTCTAAGTTGACTTTAATCTCTTTAAAATCAGGAGACATTCGCTTCCAAAGCACGTTCGTGATTGAATGAGATTTTAATCTGTTTTCCCGGTTCGAACAGAATTCTCCGTTCCCCTCAATGAAATTTTTAATCGTTGAATAATTTACTAGGCCATGTTTGTTATCGGCATTATTGAAACATCACTTTGTTTCCACATTTCTTAAGATGTCTTAATAAAGTAACCCAATATGTAAATAGCAATCGTTAAGATTACGGTTATAATTATCCTGCTAAAAAAATAAAAATTACAAAATTAAGTGAAGTGTCACGATTATTTACAATTGCACAAATATCTTGTTAAAATTAAAACCAACACAAATCGAAATTATACCTTGAAGCCTTACTTCATTATTATTACTCTACTACCTTATGTTCGCGGCTTCCCTCGCATTAAAGTAGGCTTCAGTAGTTTTTTTCTGCATAAGACGTACCATATGTCCTCTTCTGTACCCCTGCCAATTTTCGATACGAAAGTTTCATAATGATCGGTTGTATAGCTTAGGCGTGAAAAGGTAGCTAACAAACATACTCACATCCATATCTTTTATTTCTTAATTTAAAGAGCAATTATTCGTTTGGGCGTTACGTAGTATTATTTTTATTACGAGGCAAGTATACGTTTGATAACAAAAGGTATTTAGACTGGAACACGTGACGACAGCCGCTGCGGGCCAGCGTCCGCGAACGCAAATTATGGCAATCATGACACCTCCGAGGCGCTAACTGAGTGCATACCCTACAATTTTCTGTACGTGAACAGTCCGATCTTGTTGGCACCGCGCTCTGCTGCCGGCACCGCCGCTATGAAGGCATTGATTCGTTTTAATTCACACTCATAATAATTCCTCACTAAATCTTTGATGAGGTTGCACATGTTACGCTATCATTTCCCACGATTATAATTTAGAAAAATACTTGCAGATGCTAACCTTTTTATGTAACTTTAAAAATTATACCTCTTAGGATAAGGATGCAACAGATAAGTTATGTAATAATTTAGGTATACCTATACGTATGATAAACTGTTACAAAAAAAATGTTTAAGTTGTATAATATTACTAGTAACTCGTCCCGACGACGCTTGGGTATAATGTACTAATATGACGTCTAAACGATTCAAAACAATTTTTTGGTGTTTTGATATTTACAGTTTATCAAAGTCATAGAAGTGACGTAAGAATCTTCACACAAATGACTTTTGTTGCGCGTAAGTTTAAATCTGTTATATACATAAAATGTTCATTAAAATTACATATTTTACGGGACAATTTTATAAGTCTAACGTAATTAAAATTTTCAATTTCATCAGGATTAATACGATAGTCGTCAAAATAAATTTGCAAATTACGAATTAGTTTTAAATTAAAATTAAAAGACCAAAATTGTTACTGTGAGTTACCATCAGGAAATAAATATCTTATATATACCATAGCAGACTTTTTTCAGATGTACAATTCCGTAGTACATTATTTTTATTCTTCTCATAAAATTTTGCAGTTTTACCGAAATCTCTTTACGATTTCAGTGGATCTATTCTTCTGTAACTTATATAAACGCTATTTGTATACGTATATTACATATAGACACCTTCCGGAATCGTCTAAAAGATAGTGGAGTTTATCTATATATATATAAGAGATTCCCACCTATATATTGACTCATCACGATATCTCTGGAACCATAAGGCGTAGCGACTTGAAATATGGTAGGAATATTCCTTTCGCCGAGTAGAGGTCAGCTAAGAACGGATTTTACGAAATTCCACCCACAAGGGGGGTTGCGGGGGCGTTAACTATAGAGTTTATTTTACTTTTCATAATCAGGGCGGAACAACGTCTGCCGGGCCCGCTAGTAAGAAATAAAATAAAAGATGTGCAGACAGACATGAATAGAGACTTTGTTTTATAACATTGATTATAGATATACGGAATATATCCTATCTACATATCAGAATATCTATAATAATATATCTTGATCATATCTTGATATGATCTTATCTACAAACTCGAAGACATAACAGTTTATAGGAAATAAAATGTCATTTTCAACGTAATTGAAAATCAATTTACATAAATGCTTTCACTTGAGAAATATAACAGAAACGAAACTACGAAGAATTTATATAATTTAACTGTATATAGTAAAATATAAATTACTTTAACGAATACATTTGCTTTTATCGTAATATACAATGCAGATAAAATCAACTCGTTTCCAACGACATCTTGTGTGGCGAGTATACAAACGCAACCGCGTGTAATACAGTTCAGAGCATGCATAGGTTTATACTCACTGGTCGGAGCCACCGAATGCCGCTACGAGCCGCGCCGTGCGATCGCAACAAAACGATTGTAAAATCAGCAGCGCAATCTCTGCGCGATGTAATCTTCTTACAAATATTTATTATATGTCAAAACAATAACCCGAAATGGAACGCTTATTGCAATTTTTACAAATGTGTCTGGTTTGCTTGGAGGGCTCGTTAGCGTGAGGTACGAGGCATTGTGGGGGTACAATAGGGGGCGTTCCGCAGCCCGCGGCGCCTCCGTGCCGCGGCAAATCGCACTTTTCACAGTCGGCAGTTCGTAACAATCCGCTGAGAAACGTATTAATAATAATAGCAATAAAGATATAAGAACCCTAATCCAAAAGCCATTCCAAAACTAACGACGAAAAATCAAAAATCAATTTCATTTTGATTCCACATAACAATCAAATAAAAATATCAATTAAAGTACATAAGTTCCAATCAATATAAATTTGCTTAGTTAAAAGATGCAAAGTTTCTTGAACGTATATTAATTTACCAAGTAATTTACTGCTCCTCTAATTGCTGAGTACTTTTCTCATAAATATTTATAGCCTTTTAACGAGGAAAATATTTATCACTCTGAACTTTAAAACAATGATAATTTTCGGTTATTTGTCCATAATTGAACGTTTCTTAAACGAGTTACCGATTTCTTGCGCACTTAAATAGTACTTAATAATATTCTAAATATAATTTTCACTGGGTCCAAAAGAGAGTAAAAACCTGCCCTTTATTTACGTATTTTCCAAGCGTAAAACAAAAGAAGAATTGTTATTAATCATACAAATATTTAATTCAAAATGCTCAACTGTAAACTGACTCATAGAAAGGTTCTAAAATTATGAACATAGAGGCTGTACTATTGTCACTTTACTAAGATTCGATCAGGAAAGGAAAATTATTAACAGTTTGCTAGTTTCAATGCGATATTTCATAAATTCTAATACCGTGTTAATTTTACGAAGGACATTATTAATTCATTGTTGACTAATGACTACACGTTCCGATTTTAAATAAAATTAAAATCACAAACAGTAATAACAATAATTTTGTTTAATAAAATAAAATTAGTATTCATGACAATATTCGAATGAAAATTTTGTCCCGCTTTTATTTTTAGTTACTTTGTACGCATATAATAAAAAAAAGAGTTAAAACCTATAGAATTAATTTTAGTGTTTCCCTTTATCAGGCCACACACAGACTGTTGAAAAAGTACGGTTCTGTTAATTAATTACTTTTATAATCTGAAACACCAATATCCTTAAGTTTTTTAATGGTATACGTTCGTTCACTGCTAATGAGAGTAATGCTTTTAACAAGCGTTTACGTAATAACAGAAGCCAACGTTCTGGTTAAGTGAAAATACGCCTAAAGTTTACGCGAACGTTTTGTGAGTATAAAAAAAAACTTGAATAAGAAATCAAATCTGAAGTAAATTTTAATCATACTGTATTTTGAATACAGCATGATTAAAACTTTATACATTAACTTTTTCTCAACTGTATCACCTAATGTAAAATGGCGTGTTAGGGTAAGATAGCGTGTAGGCGGGAATGACTCTAAAGTGCCTAAAGTGACTCTTTTTAAATTTGACGAAGATAACTAGCCCGGCAGGCATTAGAAAGTGCCCTTTCACGATGATAAGTTTACATCATGTATTTAAAGTTTACAAAAGTTGTTTTTTCTTTAAACCCATACAGTAATGACAATCATAAAAATACACACATCAAAAAAGTCTAAGCAACATGCGTGATATTACAAATTTTACCATTTATATTAATTAATTTCTAAGTATTTACTCAAACAAAGTGCGTAGGTAAGTAAACTTTTTTGTTATTGACCCTTTACAGGTTAAAACCTATTAGATTAGCATTAGATAACAATCTCAACTTATATCAAATAATAAATAACGAAACACACCTATACGTGTTTTATGACAGACTTTCAACTAGAAGTTAGAAGCCAGGCGGGCTAAGAAAGAGCCTTACCACTATTCTATGGTATCATTACGATGTTATACTTCACCGTAGACTACGACTCAAATTTGCAAGGATTGGAAATTATCATAATTGCCAGTTCTTAGATGTTTTAAGAGATTCAAAGACAAAAAAAATTTTTTTTTTCAACCAAATATTTTACCGAAATTTTGATTTTTTTTTATAAGCTACAATTTGACAAAAAAAAATTTATAATAAAATAAGACGCCAGCCGATGTGAACCGTTCGAGATGAGTGAGGCTACAAATTTCAAGTGATTAATTTTATTTATTTGAACTGGCTCGTTTTTCTAAATTCACAAAAACCATAGATACTCTCCCCCCCCCCCCCCCCCCCCCCCCCCCCCTAATCTCACCCCCTCCCCCCCCCCCCACCCCCCCCCCCCCCCCCCCCCCCCCCCCCACCACCCCCCACAACTTTTACCACACCCACCCACAAATAGCAACAACCACAAACACCCCTATACTAACCACACCTATTTTTTTTCAATTATTTTTTTTTAAAAAAAAATTTTTTTTTTTTATTTTTTCTTTTTTATTATTTTTTTTTTTTTTTTTAATTATAAATAATACAATATTTTTTTTTTTTTTCAAAAAATATTATTTTTAAATAAAAATTATATTATATAATACAATAATTTTTTTTTTTTTTTTTTTTTTTTTTTTTTTTTTTTATATAATAAAAAAAATTTTTTTTTTCTTTTTTAAACTTTTATTTTTTAATTTTTTTTTTTTTTTAATTAAAATTTATTTTTTAAATTAAAATTTTCCCAAAAAAAAAACCCCTACCCAAATTCCCCCAAATCCCCCCAAAATCCCCCTCCTTCTTTATAAAAACTTTCCCAAAATTTAATTCCCGCCGCCTAAAAAAAACCCTTCCCCTTCTATGGTATCATTATTTTATCCTCCCTAAACTACACTCATTTAAGGATTCGAACTTACCAACCAACGTCGATCAGTGCCAGTGTGAACACGTTAATGACTGAGCTATCATCGCTTCAATATTAGAAAGTTTCAAAATTCATAGATTGGATATGGTGATTCGTTTATGCCTCTTTACACTGTCTTAAACGGTTTTGGGACGGGGCGATTGAGTCTCGTTGAATTGTAACCACAATATAACAAGTATTATACCCGGCATTATGTCTTTAATTTTAATTCCGTTTTAGTTTCTCATGCTTCGGGATCAACTGCTAAACTGTCGAGAAGTCCGCAGACCACTGTGATTCCAGACGCTCGCGGGACAGCGTGAATGTGACAATTGCTGATAGTCTCTACCTTGCCACAGATATTCATAGTTAGTAGTTCACTTACTTAAGAACATTGACGTTACAAAACACTGTCGTACAAAAAATAAAAGGGGCTACGGAGACTGCTGGTAAACGAAGATGTTTCGACGTTGCCTTCATGAAGCAGGATAACAAACGCATTGAGGAGAAACACTCGGAAACTGAATATAAAATACCTGATGTAGAATGAAGCTGCATTGATGGAATTATCTGGGCCCTTTTGTCTCCTTTATAGCCATTTTATTCTATGTTCAGTACGATCTATCGCATACAGGCTACATGACTCGATTGACTAATGTTTTTCAATAGAAGTTTTTATGTATTTACCTCTATATACAATCATACAATAGGTAAAGACAAAACAGTTCAATAACTTTTGCTTCTTTGTTTGTCAAATGGCAAACTATTTCCTTTTCTTTTTTTTGTTCAAGAGCTTTTTATGAGTTTTAGTATTATAATTAACAAAAAACATTAAATAGTTACTTTTTTCATGCTTTTTTTTTATTATCACTGCATATTATAAAACAAAGTCCTCTGCCACGTCTGTCTGTTCGCGATATACTCAAAAACTACTCAATGAATTTTCATGCGATTTTCACCACTAGACAAAGTAATTAATGAGTACGGTTTTGATATATATATTGTCAAGGTTTACTTTATTATCAGGGCGGGACACCGTCCGCCGGGCCTGTTAGAAATAAATAATTTAAACATTTGTCGCTAATTTACGTCAAAAAGGTTTTTCCATTGTGTAGATCGTAGATTTTAGAAAAAGAATATACGACGAATACGTTTTTCCTTTTACTAGTGAGCAAAGCTTGGATGTTGACTATGAGAATTTTTTTTTATCTTTTGACGAAGTGACTATCCCTTAATCTGATGTTGAGATTCATCATCATGTCAGCCTGTAAGAGTCCCATTGCAGGGTCATAGGTGCCTTCCCGAAGGAAGGTATGGGTATAATAATTACGCTAGCTCACGACCTATTGGCGATTTTACACTATGAGAAATACAAAGTTCTATATTTTCGCATCCGGTGGTACAAAAAGAGCATTTCTCAGGTTCAGCTCTCCTCACGATATTTTCCTTTGCCGTCAGCCGATAGTGATACTAATTTTAAATTCCGAAAAATTGTTTGGTAGGAACCTTAACGTATTAATAAGGGATCGAGCCTGCAGAGATCAAATTGACATTACACCGATGAAACTACTCGATCATCAAGACTACGATGTCAAGTATAGTTTATTTTAAAAATAACGACGATAGCCTAAAGGTCCGCAATTCATCGCCAGTCACCACAGTCCTGTCGGCCTAGTACCTTCTTGACAGGATATATATATTGGCTGTTTCCAAAACGTGACAAACCAAAAGACAGTCGATATGACGTGTTTTTAACTACAATGATACCGCTCCAGTCAGGTAGAGATTTATTTATTTATATATTATTGGTCATGAACATGGTAATACATTTGCAAATATACTAATAGTAACAATTTTGTAATTAAATCTAAATGTAGTCATATTTAGAGATGACTACGGCATGCTTCAACAATTTAATTTAATTAAAAAATTAATTTAATTTAAAATTTAAATAAAACTGATATATTTAACGATCTACCTTATCTTGTTTAATTAAATGCATCTAAAAATGTTATCATTGCTTCTTAATATAATATTACAAAAGCGAACCTGAGCTTATTTGTTTGTTACGCTTTCACGCGTTAAGTACAACCGATAACGATGAACTTTTGCATACATGATGTTAGGGGTAAAAAAACAGACACAATGGGTACTTTTATCCAGAAAAGCAATACTATTTCTGAGTGTTAGTTTAAAACGTAACTACCCCGAGCGAAGTCGCCGGAAAAGCTAATTGATTATAGTTAAAAGTAATCTCACTTGAAAATAATGTAACATAAAATTATTGATAGGTTTTAATCGCGGCTCTGCTCGTAATAATGTAGTTTAAATCTATCCCTCGGTAATATTTATTTTCTGGACGAAAGTTATACTAGTCTTAGCGTGACGAGATATAATAGCCTTCCCCGATAAATGAACTATCTAACACTGAAAGAGTTTTTCAAATCAGACCAGTAATTCCTGAGATTAGCGCGATTAACCAAACAAACAAACAAAACCTCCAGCTTTATAATAGCTTATGCAAAAAACAGTGCTTAATAAAGTCATCTGAATGTATTAAGTCCATTTACTTATTTACTTCTCTCTCGTACTTACGCCGCATCGTTATTAAAATTACAATAACTTTTCATAGAGTGTACCAATTTTAATGAAACAAGGACTAAGTTATTTTCGAAGATATGCTTTATGATTTTCCTGGATATGGTTTTATTGTGAACCCAGTACTTTAGCAGTGATGCGTGTTTATACAAACAGATAAACGAACAGACATTTCTAAAACTGTATTCTATTACTTATTTCTAGACACCTGCAACAATTTTCTTCACGAAAATGGAAAACTTAGACACGTTAGATTTACATTCTTATTATATGTATACTAGCGGACCGGGCGGACGTTGTCCTGCCTTGAAAACAAAAAAAATCCTAAAAGTCGATCGCAGCGCCACCTGCCGGGTCCAATTGTGAATCTAAACCATTCTCGAATCTCCACGAACACACACAAAAAATTTCATCAAAATCGGTCCAGTCGTTTAGGAGGAGTTCAGTCACATACACACGCACACAAGAAATATATATATTAAGATAATACAATGTTAGCTAGAATGAAAACTATAAAAATGCAACTTTCTATAGATTATTTGTTTTTACATTGTTTATGCAACTGATACTTTGTTTTGTGTGTTCGGGTGCAATAAAACATGTATTGCAGCGGCCGCATGTTACTTACACTTGGCATATCGTGAAGTTTTTAATAATAATTCCCTGAACAGGTTTAAATTTTCATTAAGCTGCCTTCCGATAAAGAAATAATCGTAACGATCTCAGGAGTCCCGTTGTTCCGAATAGCGTTGAAGGCGCGTGTCGGTCGCGAGCAAACGCGCCCAGCCTCTGTTTTACGACAAAATAATAATACTTTAATTATAATGGAGCGCCGTGAAGTAAAAAGGCGGCACACGCGACATCTGTATTCAATTTTAATGAAACAACAGTTGCACCTGCACGGATCGAAGATCGAGTTTGCAGAACAGGAGTCGATCTCCTGTCGCTGTTCGCCTCCTTGGAATGTGCTAAGTGTATCTAATTATAAAATAATTACTTCAACGTCTCTATACGACGACAAGAATCCTACTTTGAAGCCTTTTCGATTTGAATTTAGATTGTAAAATAAAATGTTATTAAACTTCACTCCCTTTTATTCTTTATTCTTAAGCTCTTGGAGAGTATACATTTTAACAAATATGTATTCTTATCTTTGTTATAAGACGTACAATTAAAAAAAAAAATTACTACCAAATATTTGTACATATACTCACTAAAATACCATAATATGAACTTTTAAAATCCTATCAGAATTTATTGAATTATACAGACATATAGGCAGCATAGACACTGGGATTGATTGTATTGTATTTTTGTCAATGCTTTCATTAATATTTTCCAATTTCTTAGGATAATTGTTTAACTTTTAAACTCATATAAATCTTTTAAAGAACAAACATTGTGCTGCTATGTTTTGCGAAAAGACGTAGTTTATCAGTCATAGATTTCCACAATGTCTTTAGAAATGATTTTTATAGTAATGTTTTTTAATTCTCTTATTCAAGTTTCTTACAAGCTCAAATGAAATTTAATACATTGTAGTGAACATTTATTTTATGACACCTATATAACCCTATGACACTTGTACATTAGGTACATTAGTTGTGTACTTACGCAATTAATAACATGGCTAAGGCAGATACTGGTCATTATAACCGCCGCGAGGTCCATCCTAGTTACCGTCACTTTGTATAAATTATATAAAAATAAGCACATCGAGAAAAGGATGGGTAGATTATGATTAGCGTAAGTGAGAGTGTGATAGGTGAAGTGGCAAGGGCAGGTGTCACGGTACATCTGCTGGCCCACTGACAGGCACGTGGCAGAACCCTATAAACCGACCTCTACGACTTCCATAGGAAAAAGTCGAGAAATCCCTTTCGTGTCCTGCAATAATTAATTCTGAATTTATTCGGTTTTTTTATGTAATTCTGATGAGTATCTGGTAAATATTTTCTTTTTTATTTATTCGTTACTCTTTCTTACAAATATATTACTTTTTATATGATGTGAAGTATAAACATTATCATATAATTCAAATGCACTTTAAATAAACTCATAATTTCTCTCATCACTTTTAATCGATCAGTTTGATTTAATACAGAATCAGATATTATAATTCGGGGCTACAATTAAAACTTCTGATTGACCTATATCACTATGTTATATTATGACATCCTCACTAACATTATAAACGTAAATATGTCTTTATTTGTTTGTTTGTTACGCTTTTACTACTATCTATCTTCATAACATTTAGCATACACGTTGTTTGGGGTACAGAAAAGTATATAAAGTACCTATTATCCAGAAAAGAGTACTACTCCCGAGGGATTCGTCAAAACTAACGAGAGCAATACCGTGAGAAAAACTAATATATTATAAAGGTCATCCATAAGTTCTAGCGTAAAAAATGTATAAACGGTTTGAACCATTTACGTCAAAAGGATCGAGCACTTTTTCTCACGTACTTCATCATCATCATTACATAGTATAAAGCAAAGTCCCCTACCGCGTTTGTCTGTCTGTCTGTTCACGATAAACTCAAAAACTACTGAACGGATTTTCAAGCGATTTTCACCAGTGGATAAAGTGATTCATGAGGAACGTTTTGGTATATAATTTGTCAACGATTTTTTTATAATCAGGGCGGGACAACGTCTGCCTGGTCCGCTAGTATAAGATGCTTACAAGATGCCATATTAAATATATTTCAATCATTTTTAGAAATGTCTGTCTGTTTGTTTGAACACGCATCACTGCTAAAGTACTACGTTCACGATAAAACCTCATCATAAGATCATAAAGCATATACTCGAGTAACATTCAGTCTTAGTTTCATTAAAATCGGTTCGCTCTATCAAAACTTATTATAATTTCAATGACGACGCGACTTAAGTATGAGAGAAAAATAGAT